>CAEGAF010032928.1:0-108421 GCA_903067075.1 Micropoecilia bifurca | reverse complement strand
CTTGTTCAAAGAGTTGAGCAAGAATACAGAATAAATATGTGTCAAGTAAAATAGTTGCTTTCAAGTATTTGATGCACATGTACTCTTTCCCCTGTTCTTCATTGTCTGCTCTTGGATCCGATGTCTTTGAAAAGAATAATTTCCAAATTGCTGAATTTGTAAAACAACAAGATGGAGGGGGTCAGTACTGCGTTACTCTTTACTCAGTAATTCCAGAAAAATAACTCTGGGCCCTCTGACTCTCTCTTCTATCTCTTTACCAGGACTTCACATCATAGTAATGGCATCATAGAAGTTTTGTTTTTTGTAGCAAGTTTACCCAGTACAACTTTCAAAATTTTGCAAATAACCATTTTTATGTTATTTTTTAACATAAAAATAAAAGTTTTTAGGAGAAATTGAATGTCTTCTTTTTCCCTTGTAGAGCATGTGTTTCATTTGGACCCCGGAATCGATCCATCGGTGCAGCTGCAAAAAGTCAGGTATGTTTTACTAAACTCGGGAGCCACTCGGCACATGATTGTCCAAGTGACAAAAAGATTAGTTATTCTATAGGGGACTGAGGACGATACTGGACATGGGTACAGTAGACACGCTATCCAGCACAGACAAAGGATTACTGTATAGTTAGAGGGCTAACGGCGGGTTACTGTTTCTGTGTGACAGGTCGTCACAAACTGCAAGAATACGGTCCAAGGATTCAAGAGATTTCATGGCAGAGCCTTTTCAGACCCGTATGTGCAGTCCCTCAAAAATAGCTTGGTCTATGACATTGCACAAATGCCGTCAGGAACAACAGGCATCAAGGTAAGAGAAAACCTCGACGCAGCCACGTCTACTTTTATTGCTATATTTTTTCTCAAATCCCACTTCGCAGTCTGAGTTTTCTGCGGTATCGGCACATTTTGTTTTCAAAGTAGTAAAGGGACATTTCACTGAATGATTGTGAGACGTTTTGGTCTTTTCCAAATCTAGTTAACTTTCATGAAGTCAATAACTGTGAGCAGATGCCTGTTTATTGAGCCTCAGCTGCAGTGGCAGTAGAAAGTATTTACACTCCTATTAGTCAAAACTGAAACTAATAAATGATTTCAAAGCTTTTCTGTCCTTTTCCTGTGACTTTATAAACTCTGACTATTCCATTTCACAGTTGTTTTCCTTCAGGTCGATTATTATATACATATAAATATGTTTTTTACTAATGTGATTTTTTTTGTGCCAAGATTAGCACAATTATGACAAAAAGTTCAAGTTTGTTTTCATTCGACGCATTCTTCCACAGAATTTTGAGACAATCTCAGTCCAGATGTTTTCTCTGGAAGAAAAGTCTTCTCTTTTTGCTCTCTTTTTTATAAGATTTTCACAGAATACAAGAAATTATTGTCACATGTAGAACAGGTCACAGCATTAGAGAGAGAAAAGTGGTGAAAAGGTGATTTTTCTTCTGTCTGGCCAATGCCTTTATACAATTGATTCATTTGGGTTTTGTTGGGCTGCATGATTTCAGGAAACTGGGATACTGATGCTGAAAACTGTGAACAGCCCACAGTTTGCTGACTCATTTGTTTCTTTATCATTAAACCCTCTCTTTTACTCTCACCACTAAAAATATGCATCATGTGTGGACATTCAGGGCTGTTTGAAGCTTGACAGTTAAAATGTAGTGTCCTCCCAGAGATCGCATGTAAGCATTCCTTTGACATGATAAGAGATGCTTTCAGCAGCTCTTGGACATAGAAATTATCTACTGCACCTGTACTGTGTGGAGTTGTTACACATTAGTGCCATAACAGGCTCATTATATAGACATAATTGCTGTAAAAACCAAAAACTAAAGAGTGCGTTTGATTTGGACAAATCGATTACCGTTTTAATTAATACATTTTTTTCATGGCACATCTTCAGCTGGCTTCATTCACTCTTAGCTTTAATCAGAGTTGCATAAAGAAATCTCATGCGGTTGCGCTTCTGTTACCACAGGTGATGTACATGGAGGAGGAGAAGGTGTTCAGCATTGAGCAGGTCACTGCCATGCTGCTGACCAAGCTGAAGGAGACGGCTGAGGGGGCGCTGAAGAAGCCCGTGGCAGACTGCGTTGTCTCTGTACGTTTCCACTGACACACCCATTACTCCACTTCAGCGCTTCCACTTGATTTGACTTGTCTGGAGGTTTTCACTTTTACCACAGTCTGGTCTGTTGTCCTATGTTTTGATTGGGTCTTAGTGGTAAGCTCTCAGGAGAAGTTGGAGATTTAGTTATGTCAACAGTAAATGATTTCTCAGTAGTATGAATGAATGAATGAATACATTGAAATACTTTATTATCTGCAAAGGGAAATAAAGTATATCTATTATAATGTATTCTTCATTGAATGTAGCATTACTATTTTTGTCATAAAAATAACTTCATATTTAAAACGAATCCCAAAAAGCATAAAAACAGAGCAACAATAAAGTTCTTGGAGCTAATCTGTGAAGGAAATAAGATTTTAGAGCAACCCGTTCCTCCAAAATTACCTAAAAGAAATTAAGTCTAATTATAATCAGATGTTTCTTAGATGTTGAATTATAGTGATTAACACTTGACTGGTTGATAGAAGCCAGTATGTAGGCAATTAGTAAAATATAATGCAAATGTTAGATTTGGATAATTTACCAGCATTATGCAACTTTAAATGCTCTTCTGTTGTGTTTAGGTTCCCTGCTACTACACCGATGCTGAGAGGAGGTCGGTGATGGATGCAGCTCAGATTGCTGGACTAAACTGCCTGAGGCTTATGAATGAAACCACTGCAGGTTTGTAATAAGACTTTAGGTCAGGTAGTTATCTCCTGTATTAGTAGAGTTGATCCACTATTATAATTTCAGTCTTTATTCTCTGTAATTTATCTAGCTTTTTTTTTTTTTAATTATTCCTACAGTTGCATTGGCGTATGGGATTTATAAACAGGATCTCCCTGCTCCCGAGGAGAAAGCCAGGAATGTTGTGTTCGTGGACCTGGGCCACTCTGGATATCAGACATCAGTGTGCGCTTTTAACAAGGGCAAGCTCAAGGTACGAATTCTACAAAGCACCCAATGTGACTTCTTTATATTTAGCTCTCTTAAGACATGCGATGTAAATTAGTTGACCATAATCAGATCAGCTGTCACTCTTAACTGGAAGATTGGCTGCTTAAAAAAAATCTTTTCTTGTACCTGTCAGTGAATGTACCACACACTCCCAGGTCACACCGAGGATGCCACTCTTTAATTTGAAAGCTGATGCTGAATAGCTAAGTTTTTAGTTTCCGTGAGGTGTTTAATATGAAGTTGCACGACTCTTTAAAAAGAACCTGTATTGCTGAGACATATCAACTGGTCAGGCTGTGAGAGAGTGAGAGAGATCAAGAATTTCAGCACAATGGAGAACAGTAGAGTTGCTCTATTTATTGTTTTGACCTTCCAACCCTTTTATATTATGGACCATGCTAGATCCATAATACACATCAATTACACAAAGACTGGTGCAAAATGACTCTTAATGTTATATTTTAATGCCAGCTTTGTAATAAATGTCTTTTTTTAATATACTAATAAAAACTTGTTTTACAGCAACTGCTCTTTCATACAAAGTGAGATGTTGCATCTCCTTCTAATATGAATAATTAATAGCCTCTAACCGCTGGAAGACTAGAAAGAACTCGTTTCAATGCTGTTCCGATATCATCTTACATTACTATTTATATTAACGTGTTGCAAAAACCAAACCTGTGAAATTCTGATCGGTTCTCCACTGCCTGCTTGATTTATTCTCACAAACATCTCACCGCCTCTCAGGTCCTCGCCACGGCCTGCGATCAGCAGCTGGGCGGAAAGGACTTTGACGAAGTCTTGGTGAAGCATTTCTGCGAAGAATTTGGGAAGAAGTACAAACTGGATGTGAAGTCCAAGCCCAGGGCTCTGGTCCGCCTCTACCAGGAGTGCGAGAAGCTGAAGAAGCTGATGAGCGCCAACTCCTCTGACCTGCCCTTGAACATCGAGTGCTTCATGAACGACATCGACGTATCGGGACACCTGAACAGGTAAAACCAACAACGGATGCTTCCTCCTGCTTGTGCTCATCGTTTGTGTCTTCACCGCTTACGAAATGTTCCCGTTTTCTTGCCTAAGGGGTCAGTTTGAAGAGATGTGTGTTGATATTTTGCCCCGAGTCGAACCTCCTCTGCATAGCCTGTTGGAACAAGCCAGTGAGTGAAATTTCACCGACTCTTAACTCCCTCGCTGACCTGCCTGCCTGCCTGGCTTCAGTGAGTTTGAAACTGTTTCCTTCTTCTCTTTGATAAGAGCTGAAAAAGGAAGACATCTATGCAGTAGAGATAGTCGGTGGAGCGTCCAGAATTCCCGCCGTCAAAGAGAGGATCAGCAAATTCTTCGGGAAGGAGTTGAGCACCACCCTGAATGCGGATGAAGCAGTGGCCAGAGGTTGCGCCCTGCAGGTACATTACGCCCAGCATTCACAGCTGGTCTCGACCCGTTTCTGTCTGAGAGCAGTGTGTCACCAGAGAAACTAATGAGGTAACCTTTATGTTCCCCACAGTGTGCAATACTGTCTCCTGCCTTCAAAGTCAGGGAATTTTCCATCACAGACGTCGTCCCTTATCCGGTCTCTTTGAAGTGGCATTCGGCTGCAGAGGAAGGTCTAAGGTGAGATCAAACCCACTAGTATCAGCCAGAGTTGATTTCTTCTGCTTGAGTTTTCTGTTTAATGTAGTTTTGATTTGTTATTTCAGTGATTGCGAGGTGTTTCCTAAGAACCACGCAGCACCATTCTCCAAAGTACTCACCTTCTACCGGAAGGAGCCTTTTTCCCTGGAGGCCTATTACAGCAGTCCTAATGAGCTGCCATATCCTGATCCTACCATTGGTGAGAAACCCAGACTTTTGAAAGACGAATGACTCTGAGAGCAAGTCCTACATTCTGTCATGTAGACTGAAAGTTTTCCAAAACTCCCTATCATATTGTCTAAAAGTATTCTTTGTTCATTTCCTTGTGTAAGTTCTTCATTGAATCAATTCTCCTATTTTTTTCAGTCTGGGATTTCTAAAAATTTCATATTTAAAACCTGATTGCTGTAGTAATATTTTCCATGGAAACATAAAATATTGTAGGAACATTATACTTCCTATTTTTTTACTCACATTTTTTAATCAAGCGTGAAAACTCCTTTCTTATTTTCTCTTCCAGGCCAGTTTGTGATCCAGAAGGTTGTCCCACAGGCATCAGGTGAGAGCTCAAAGGTCAAGGTCAAGGTCCGGGTGAACATCCACGGCATCTTCAGCGTCTCCAGCGCCTCCCTGGTCGAAGTGCAGAAGTCTGATGAGACAGAGGAGCCCATGGAAACTGAGCAGGCGTCCGACAAAGATGGAGAGGTAGTGCAATCAAAGAACTGGTATTGCTCAGAAGTGGTTGAAATCTTCTTTAGATCTTAAGGCCACTCTTGTCACACTAAGTATCCAAAATAATTCACATCCTTGTCTGTATTCAATGGAAAAACCTTAATTAGCTATAACAGCAGCCAATGTCGTAACAGATGGCTTCGTAGGGGTTTAATGCCTCTTTTGTCTTATTCAGGATAAAGGCTACCCCATTGTGGCAAAAGCACAATGACTTCAAAACAGAGGCCCAAAAGTTGTCTTCTTTCCCCAGATGGGATTTTGCAAAGGCCAGGCAGGCTTGTGTGCCTCAAGGCTCTCCAGTTCTTCAGCCAAAGTGTTGAAATTTACTCTTGATGGAGTCACGTGACGAAAATTGCGTCATTGTTTCCGGGTGGAACCTTCCTGTCCTTCTCTCAACATCGGGCCCAGGTCAAACTACTTCAACAGACCTCTGGGCGACTTCTTATGCAGAGATGCATAAAACGCAACAAAAGCAATTTTGATATTTGACTTCAACTAGTTCACTTCCACTATCCTGTCTTTGTAGGTGACGTGAATACTTTGAGGAACGTTTGTCAGACACGGCAAGGAATTGTGTAGATTTTCATAATTCTTCACTGAATAACTTCAAAGATTGTCAGATGGCTAAGGAGGAAACTTGAATTTTCCCATTGACTCTTACAATTTGAACTGAATTAAAACAAAAAAGTCTCTCTTTTTGTTATCAATACATCATATTTTGGTAAACAGTTATATCATTTTCAGTGAGAAGATTAAATTCTAATAGCAAGAATTTAGTTGATTAATTAAGAGTAAATCTGCCAGATTTATAAACATTAGAGCATCTTAATATTAAACGGTTTATTGTCATTTGAAGCCTTAAACATTGCCATCAGCAGAGGGGACATTGAGCTTGCAAAATCCTCAACAAATGAACCATTTTCCATGACATGTTTTGAGCTTCAGAATGTTTGGGTAATATTTTATATGACTAACTCTCAGACTGAGCAGCAGGTCTATGAAAGGGGGGACAAATTAAAAACATGCGTTTTAGAAAGTGGCTTTTTGGTGCCCTGAATTAACGAGGCACTGACTGAACAAAGGGACCAACATTAAGCTTAATTTAAAAACTTTGACTCATTTCATCTTTGGAGCCTTAATGTTGCATGTTTGTGTCTTCAGACTAAGATGCAGACTGATCAGGAAACGCAGTCGGCCCAGGGCGATGCTCAGAAACAGACAGACGACAAGACGCCAAATGAGAGCGAAGAAATGGAGGTAAGATGGAGACAAATTTATTAAAACATGTGACTTTTGCATCCACCACTGTGTTTGTATTGTAGAAGATGAAATGATGCATAAGGGCCTCATATTTAAAGATCTATTAGTTTGTTTCATCATGTTTCTAGTTTTTCTATATTAATTTTTACAAACACCTAATTAGCCTGTAAATATCTGCGGGAATATGTGATGTTTTAAATCTACTTTCTTCTTCTTTCTCTCTCTCGCTCTCTTTTTTTTATTTAGACAAGCACAGAAGAGAACAAAGGTGAGAAAAAGTCAGACCAGCCACCACAAGCCAAAAAGGCCAAAGTCAAGACAAAAGTGCTGGAGCTTCCCATTGAGAACAGCCCACAGTGGCAGCTAGCAAACGACATGCTCAACCTGTTTGTGGAGAACGAGGTAACTACATCTCCAGCTGCTAGAGGGGAGATCACAGCCACGTTCCGCTGTTAAATCTGGTGGCTCCGTCTTGGCAGGGCAAGATGATCATGCAAGACAAGTTGGAGAAGGAGAGGAACGACGCAAAGAATAACGTGGAGGAGTACGTGTACGACATGAGGGACAAGCTGCACGGCCTGCTGGAGAAGTTTGTCAGCGAGTCTGTGAGTAAATCACCTCCACTTTGTTCCCCACAGCAGAGCATAATTTGTTTCTGGAAGTGATTTATTGCCCTGCAAAGACTCTTGGTAAATTTTGTTTTTTATTATTTGTTTAGGACCGAGACGCTTTGTCACTAAAGCTGGAGGACACTGAAAACTGGCTTTATGAAGACGGAGAGGACCAACCCAAACAGGTTTACATTGACAAGCTCGCAGAGCTGAAGGTAATTACGATTAGGTCAACGTCCGTCCACATCGATGGTCTTGTTGAAATCTATTTAGCGTTTTAAACTGGTTTGTTTTCTGCAGACACTTGGGCAGCCCATCATGGACCGTTTTATGGAGGCTGAAGAGAGACCCAAAGCTTTTGAGGAATTGGGGAAACAAATTCAGATGTACATGAAATTTGTGGAGGCCTTCAAAATGAAGGTAATACCAGAAGGATTTTTAAGACGTTTTATTTCTCTTCTCTGCTTTTCACTATAAATCTGTTTCAACTTGGAAAGACTTAAAAAGGACATTAAATTACTACTATTCCAGACTGACACCATTTTTAAACTAAACCATAGGTTTTTTATGCAAATAGCTTTAACAAATATTCTAAAAATAATACAATAAAGTTAAGTTTTTATACAATACCATCTAAAATGTGTCTGCAATGCGAGATCAATGAGTATGCACCTCTAGTTGCCTTTTCCGTTATATTTTTATTTAATCTAAAAGTTGAGACAAAACAAAAACCTATTAATGCTCAGCTTTAAATTTTTGGAGGCAGCTGAGAAAGAAAAACTCAAAACATGTTTCCTTAGCAAAACTTTTAATTGAGTTTTACAGGCATTTTTGTTTTTCATTTATTTATTATTTTACCTTAACTGTTAGATCTTCATTGCATTTTAAGTTTGTAAGGTGTTCCGTTTCTTTAAGAAACTTCAGTCTTTTTCGTTTGGCTTTTAATATGAACATCTGTGTTCAGTGGAAAACACAACTGTCGTCAATTTTTTAACTTCATTGTGAGCATTTAGGAGCTTAAAAATTATTTTTTTGCTGGTTTTGTTGTTTGTCGCCTCACCAGTAGCTCCTGGATGTTATCTTTTCTGCTCATTCTGCCCCGCTCTTGTTGCTGTAGTACACAAAACACTTAACAAACTTGCACGTCTGTCTGACATGTTTGTTTTGGAAACCATTTCTCCCATAAGGCCACACAATGAGAGCAGCTACAAAAAAAGTCTGAAGGAAAACAAGCTTTACTCTTAGAAAAAGATTAACGAACAGAAAAAGATACATTTTATGAATGTGGCAACCGAATATGCAGATATGTCTGAATGATTACAGCCAGTATCAGTGATTATAATGAATAGTGACGGCTCTAATTATTTGGAGACTGTGAGTAACTTCATTCTTCATTCTTCCAGGACGAGCAGTACGACCATCTAGATGAGGCAGACGTCACCAAAGTGGACAAACTGAACAACGAAGCAATGATCTGGATGAACAGCACCATGAACCAGCAAAGCAAGCAGAGCCTAGCTGTAGATCCCATTGTTAAAGTGAAAGACATTAAAGCGAAAACAAGGGTGAGTCTTTGCTGTGCCCCTTTCTTATATTCATGTGAGAATCCATCCTCTCTCTGACACCCGTTTCTTGGTTTGTAGGAGCTTTTCTCTGCTTGTAACCCAGTTGTGACCAAGCCCAAGCCAAAGGTGGAGGTCCCCAAGGAGGAAACGCCTGCAGAGCAGAACGGTCCAGTCGACGGCCAGGAGAAGGCCCAGGAGGAAACCACAGACCAGGGAGCAGCTGAGAACACAGGCAACCCAACCTCAGAACCTACAGAGACCAAGCCTGACATGGACCTTGACTAAAAACAACCCAAACGCCTCCTGAAGCTACGCTGAACAGGGGCCTGTTGAGTCAGACTGAGATGCGGCCTGGCGGCGTTTATCAGAGCTGGTGACGTGTTTCAGGAACTGCACTTGGGACAGTGAAAAAGCAGGCAGGGCGGTGAGCACACCGAGCCCAGCTCATGGTGGCACATCTATCTGACATAGCATGCCCTCTCTTCTTCTGGATGACCTAAATCAAAAGCCAGCTGCAATTACTCTGTTTGACAATGAGCGCTGTACACATGATGGTATTTATTTCTGTTGTGTGCTCTGTAACTGTTCTGGTCTGTGTCACAACCTGGTTTTAATAAAGTGGTTGAAAATCTCTCGCAACATGAGCCCTGTCCTGCTTAAGACAGAAAAGATTGAAAAATGGTCTGATTTTGGTTGATGCCAGGATAATTATTGTCTCTGAGAAATGCATGTCAATGTGGCATCGGTGGGTGGAAGATACCTCCCATCTTTAATCTGACAATTTATGATGAACATGAGGTGGATTCTTATAAACGTTGAGACCAAACTAAAGATTAAAGAATAAGAATAATACATATATTGCAATTGGTCTTTGCACCCACAGATGGATACTGAGGCCAAACATTTGTACTCACGTTCCACTCAAATGTAAAAACTAGCATCCAAGAAATTACTCTAAAGTTTTTGGTATAATCGTTTAATATTTAAAAATTTCATAATCAGACAGGACCAACATTTTCTGTGTAATTTTTTTTAATTTTAAAGGGCAAAATTAAAATAATTCATAAAACACTAAAATAAAATCAGGTTATAGAAACGTTATTCCAAATTGAATTCTTTTATTAGAAAACTTCTAAATCGCAGATGTGTCTGGTGAAATTTTGACTAAAATGAGCTAAAATAAGTTCATGCAGCAAAGCTACACTGGATAAAGTACCCAGAAGTGTTACTTTTGTAAAATTACTTAAGTAAAAAAGTACAGAAGAAATTCTACAAGTATTTTTTTCCCCAAAAAATAGTTACTCAAGTAAATGTAACTTAGTCACTACTCAACTATTCAATGTTGACGATGCAAAACAACAATCTGACTGAGATTGAAGAAAGCCTGAAACATCAAGTCTGTAGGCAAATCTACCTCATTCAGTCCCAGAACTTGTAGAGTGTGACAACTTTGCAACAATGTGTTGTGTAGAGAGAGAATGGCTTTTTGGTGCGTTTTACACAATCATTCAAATCATTTTATAAAAGTGCCAAAAAAGCGACACTTTTCAAATTAGGACGCTTCAGCTTTAAGAGGCTGCTGGTTTTGGAGTAGGCAGCGCCGACGCTCGCGCGGAGGAGGTCATATGACCCGCTCGCGCTCTTCTGTTGCTCAGACTGACAGCTGAAGACAGAGGTAATGTTGACTATTTTAACTCTAATAACTAATTCATGTCTGGAAGTTAACACAGATTCGTGTAAACGAATTCTATACAATTGTCGCGATACCCCCCCCCCCCCACCCCCCACTCTTAAAGAGACACACAGTGATAAATGAAGCTGTGATTTTGAATGATCGGGTTATCTTGATGAGTCTAAAGTCTCATTTAGGAGTGTTTGCAGCTCTACTTCGCTGCTGGAGTTTTCGTCTTAATGGTGAAATTGTCGCTGTTTTCTTCTGCAGGACGATGAAGCTGATCATCCTAAATGACTACGACCAGGCAAGCGAGTGGGCTGCAAAGTACATCAGAAACAGGATTTTGCACTTCCGACCTGGACCCAACAAGTTCTTCACATTAGGACTCCCCACAGGTAAGCAAGCGGAAACAGAAAGCGTCCATGTTCTGGTCATTTTTTTTTCTTCTTACTAAAATCCCAATATGAAGCGCTTGAATCAGTCAGAGTGCTGTAGTTGCCTTTTTTTTAACCAACCCACATCTGCTGACTCAGAGTCAAATAAAGGGATTTAGTTGGTCTTTATGATGGCTTCAGTAGAATAGGATGATGCAAAGATAATTCAGCAGCACTGAAAATATGTAGGTCAAAGCAATAATTTTAAAAAGTATCAAAAGCATCTATTTCATGTCTGATAGGGTTACACATTAACACTCAGAATAGGGTGGCCATTATATTGAAAGGAGATGTGATTTTCCTTGCTGACGGTTTTGAAACCATTAAATGTAAATTAGATGGACTCTGCATTTCAGCCTCGCTAATATATTCATACTGCGCAAATTTTTATCAACCACAAAGTCGTTGGGTTTTATTGGGAGATTATGGTGGTAGAAGGAGAAAGAATTCATGATAACAATAGTGGTCCCAATAGTATGATCCTGCCATCACTGTACTTCAGTACAGGACGGGTGTATTTAGGATATGCAGTATTGCTCCCCGGTAGACAAAGACTTAGGATCAACAATGGTTTTCCTGACTTCTTCTTCTACAGAATGCTGTTTGTTGGAAAGCATCACAACTTTTAAAGATTTAAATATATGGACTTCCTTTTCTTTTGCTTTCCATTGTCAATATAACAAATGTTCTCCTCTCCTCAGGAAGCACTCCTTTAGGATGTTACAAGAAGCTGATTGAATACTACAAAAACGGAGAAATCTCCTTCGAGTTTGTGAAAACCTTCAACATGGACGAATACGTTGGTAAGTGCTGATCTCCGTTTATCTGCGGCTTCGAGGACTTCTCCGTGTGATTTCGGTCGAGGACATTTCCATGAACCCGTATTGCAGGACTTCCCAGAAATCACCCCGAGAGCTATCACTCCTTCATGTGGAACAACTTCTTCAAGCACATCGACATACGAGCAGAAAACGCTCACATCCTCGATGGAAACGCAGCTGACCTTCAAGCAGAGTGCAGCTCCTTTGAGGAAAAGATAAAAGAGGCCGGAGGGATCGAGTTGTTTGTTGGAGGTCAGCCTTGATAGCAAAACACTTTAATCCCTTGCTTGAATGACGTTATGGTTGAAGAAAGGTGAAACTAAAATAAATCCTGACATTACGTTGCAGGGATTGGACCTGACGGCCACATTGCCTTCAATGAGCCTGGGTCAAGTTTGGTTTCCAGAACCAGAGTGAAGACGCTAGCAAAGGACACAATCATGGCCAACGCTCGATTCTTTGATGGAGATCTCTCTAAAGTTCCCACCATGGCTCTGACAGTGGGAGTCGGCACCGTCATGGATGCAAAAGAGGTTAAATTTTAACAACGCATATATATTCGTCATATCGTTTGGGGTCTTTCTGATGATCAGTGACTGAATTCTGTGGTTTCAAACGATGTTATTGATTTCTTCATGAGTCACATTGTCTTTCTGGTCAGGTCATGATCCTCATCACTGGAGCTCACAAGGCATTTGCTTTGTACAAAGCAATAGAAGAAGGTGTCAATCACATGTGGACAGTGTCGGCCTTCCAGCAGCATCCGCAGACTGTTTTCGTATGTGATGAAGATGCTACCCTGGAGCTGCGGGTTAAGACTGTCAAGTACTTCAAAGGTACGGCAAAAACACATTGCATATTTCCTTTATCATGCACAAACGGTTTGTATTTAGATTAGCACAAATCATTAAATTGGTTGCATTGGAAAAAAGAAACTCACTATGACTCTGGATGAACTTTAGACATCCAGATACTTTGTGTTGGTCTATCACGTAAAATTCCAGAAAATACAGATTTTAGTTGCAATGTTACTAAATGTTTTCAAAGATTTTATCACTAAATCTGCTGAATTTTATTTGGTTTTTTTTCCAGGGATGATGCATGTGCACAACAGGCTAGTGGAAACACTTCCATCCCAACAGAAGAAGTGAAGATGCCTCTTATATGGAACAAAATATCATGAAAATACACTCCAATCATTCCTCTTACAATTTTAACTCCAGCTGAAGAAGAAGAAGAACATCCACTCTTCTATTTTTAATGTGCGGGCAGTGAGGTTTTAAATGATTGTCAGCTTCGTCTCATTTTTGTTCTTTGTAATAAAATGCGTGATTTATATATCTTGTGTGGCTTGGTTGGTTTCCCAGCTCCACTTAGATCACATGACTAAATGATGCCTTTCGGTGCTCCTCGTCCATATTTGTGTGAATTTTGCTACATTTGCTCAAAATGCAAGTTCGCTGTTGAGTTAGGTTTTTTCTTATAAGAACATTATAGCGTTTTTTTTGTTTACAAACATCTGTGTGTCTTTTAAATACTATTCAGCTTTTTTTCTGTAATCATTGTTACGAATCGTATTTTAGAGAACTACAGTTCCCGACAGCCCTTGAACGCAGCTTCAAAACCGATCTCGGCTCAGAGTAAGGAAGGAGATGGCCGACTAGTAGAAGGAAATATCATATTTCTGCTTCTTTGTCGGCAAGATTCGTTTTATTCCAGGTTAATTTTCATAGTCTGAAACCGGAGGGGGACGTTAAAAACATTTAGCCCCTTTTCCACGATGGCAGAGCAAAACAGCAACGTCAGATATCAGGAGGTAGGTAACAGGTTGCTTGCTCGCGGAAACGCTGCTAACGGCTATAGCTGTCAGGAAGCGAAACAAGGAGCTCAAGCTACCGAGCGTTTGTTTACGGGCGGAGGCCCCATGTGTAGAAAAATCATTTAACTGTGTTTTAAACTAAACTACACCCAGTCAGGCTCGGGTAATGTGACTGTTGCTGTCAAATAAAGGTAGCATGCTTGTTTTAAGCTAATCTGTTAGAACGTTAGCTGGCCTGAAAACTAGTTTAGTCCTGATTGTAACGTTAACTTCAGGAAAACCTCATAACAGCGGTATAGAAATGCGACAATAAAGCGAATCTGAAGATAAAGGTTATCACTAAAATTAAATTAATCATTTTAGATTTAAATACAATGTGAATCTTGGTTAAAAAAAACTAATGCAAAGAAGATATTACATCCTGTGGAGTTGCGTACTGCTTGCATGCTTTAAAAATAGGCCGGCCTGAAGCATAAACGATCTAAGCCTTCAGGCCGGGTGAGAGCACTTGCATATTATGCAAAATATAAGAATGTAAACAGTAACAAACCCAGTAATTTCATCTGATAGAGCCCTCAAAATTCTATAAATTAACATTGATACGTTTATTTTAGGACCCTTTTTGAAATAATTGATCATGTATGTCATTCAATAGCACCAAACTAATGTTAAGTAGTAAGTGCTTAAGTAAATAGTTATGATAGAAAGAACTTCTCTGGTTGGGTAAACATTGAGAGAGAAAAAAAAAATGAGTCATGCATTAATCGACTGAATTATGACATCAAACTGTACCTGAAGACATCTGCAAACACCTAAAGTTAACAGCAGTGTTGGGATTATTACTTTTATCTACTTAACTTTTCGAATGTTTGTTGATTCCCTGCACTTCGCATTCACAACTATACAGTTCATTGCTGAAACTTTGTGCTATTGCAGTTTTAGCAATTACAATAAACACCACACAATATTGCTACCAAATTATTATAGCTCCACACAAATTGGTATATTAAATAAATATAGTCACGTGTGTGCATTTGTTTTTGACAACGGTATCCTACTAAGAGAAAGTGTTTCAAGTTTAAATTACTTTTTGTTTCGCAATTTTCCTAAAGATGAAGGAACCAGAAAGTGATCCTGACTAAAAAACAAACATTTGTCCTTTAAAGTAAACACATCTTCTCTGGACAGCTACAATGTTCAGAAAGATAAACAATCCCATTTACATTAAATATCACATTACAGACGGCAATAGTGAAGATGTTTTTTCTTTCTTTCAGAATTTCTTACACAATTGCTTTCATCCAGCTTCATAGTGTGTTTTGTTCAGACAAAAAGCTGTATTGTTGTTGTTGTTTGCTTTTATTCCAACAGCTGGTGAATGAGGAGGAGCCCCCCCGGCCCCCCCAGGCCCCCCAGGAGAGCTCTGGACAGGATGCACCACCTCCCTACAGCAGCGTCGCTGCAGCCGATGCAGGTTAGGAAAGTCTCTGCTTCCCCTCCACCTGCCAGGCAAAACCCTTTTTTATTGACTCAGTCCCATTGATACCACTGCATGACAACTCGCCGTCTAAAGTGAAAGTGCTCGCCTTTAAAAGCGAACGGCGTTAATCTTTAAAGTGAATCTTTTTCTTGTTCTCGCAAAGTGCATAAAACCCAACTACGTCTGGGAAGTCAAGAGTCTTTTACCGAAGCCGTTCTGTGACCAGCAATCAATAGTTTCAATAAAACATATTCCATAAAGTTAGTAAATACTACTACTACTAATACTACAGATCCTAGTATTAAAATGCATAACTATGAATGTTCTTCTTGGCCATAGATTATGTATTATCCAAGGATGGTGTAGGCTGAGTGGACCTAGTGTCATGCTTCTAATCTGGCATCTTGAGAGGTTGTAGGTCAACCCGCGTGTTGCATAAGTGGGCGCAGCCTGGAGCTCATCCTGGACGGGTTGATTGATCTGAGCTGGAGTTGTTAGTGTTTGAAAGGAGCTCTCCTGGACGAGAGCCAGCCGACCCAGATAAAAGTCTTGGCTTTTATGGTGGGGAGAGCGCGAGCAGTAATGGACATGTCCGCCGCTAATGCCGTTCTTCCTGCTTGTAACTCATCCCACCCAGGTCAGGGTTTCGAATTCTCAGCTGCTGCTTTCGTTTTTAGAGGGAAGCGAAAGAGGATGTCTTCTGCGCGTCTCAGCAGCCGGTCCTTAACCGCAGCGCCGTGATAATCAGTGGCTCTTAGCTTTCATTTGTCCCCGAAAGCAGATTTAGATTTAAATCATTTAAAATTGCCATTGAGGCTGTTGGTGTACGTAGTGCGTGGCACCTCAGGTCTGAGCTTTCACACACATTGAACCGCTGGTTTGAAAGTATCTCCACCATGACTTTAAATCTTGTCAAATTAACTTCCTATCCAAGACATTATGTTCCAGAACCTTCAGGATGTGAGCCCTGATATGCCTGCAAAACATCTCAAAGTTCCCCTCATGCTTATTGTCTGCAAAAGATTCAAGATACAAGATTAATTTGCCTGGTACTTGTTGAAAATGTACAGTCTTTTCTCACCAGCCTCTGACTGTACGTGTAGCAGTTTAACACTGAAGGATTAGTCATTTTAACTTCTGCTTCTACAGCCATCTGAAGTACGTAAAAACAAGACAACTAACACAGAGCGCACAGCTGGTCTCCAATGGGAGGCATAATGGGAGGATCGACTGACCGCCCCCCCCCCCAGCCAAGAATGGGTCAGAACCCAAGAGAAGAAACAAGCCGTTTCTAAGACAGCCAGCAGCCATCAGACAGATACTTATCAATTTTACTTATGAACTTTCACCAAAAAAAAGCTTTTTTTTTCCTTTAAAGAGGTTTTATTTATGTTTGCATAAAAATCCATCATAACAGGCATAAATTGCAGAAAGCAAAACAAAGCAACTTTACATTGCAAATTCAGAATTTTTTCCTCTTCCTGTAAGCTTCACGCTGATCCAAAGCCCTCTGCACCCGTTCCATCCGCAGCTTTCTTTGAATACAAGGAAGACGGAGGGAGATTTCCCAACCCTCCGTCGTACAACGTCGCCACCACTTTACCCTCCTACGACGAGGCGGAGCGAAGCAAAGCCGAGGCCGGCGTGCCCCTGGTCACCGGAAGGGTCTCGGTACGTCTCCTCCTCTCTGCCGCGTCGGGAGGCAGCAGAAGTAAGCAGGGAGTCACTGGAACGCTTGTCCCGCTGTCGTTGCAGGAAGACGACTTCGTGGCCAGAGATGACTTCGAAGACGCCGACCAGCTGCGGATAGGAAACGACGGCATCTTCATGCTCACTTTCTTCAGTAAGACGTGGTCTAGATGTTTGAAGTGTTCGCTGACAAACCAGTGTACAGAGAGAGAGAGAGGAGGAGTTGTACGTCTAGATCAGAGATCTTCAGGCCGAGATGCAGCAGAACCCTTTGGGTCTTTGTGCTTTGAGCTTTGTGAAGTTTCTCTGATTTTTACTTTTTTTTTGGGTGGGTAGCTGCCTTTGCTTAATGAATGAAATCTTTATTTGAAGTGAGCATGTTGTATTTATTTATGTTATGTGTTAAAATTGGTTTGACTAGAAAAATCGGCAAGAGAGAAAATACGTTTTCACAGCATTTTGTATGATTGTTACTAAGTTCAACATGCTAAACCTCCAACCACATAAAGTAGGAACCTTACAATCACTCACTCTGTTTTTTTTTTTGATTAGCAAGTGTGCATCAGTTATCATATCTTAAATGCCTTTTATACTGTTTCTGTTTGTTTTCACCGCTACACCGTATGACATTCCCCGTTCCCCATTCGTTCCTTTCTGTATTCAAATATGTAGACAAACATTTCTCCCACTTGACGTCATTTGGGACATTTTTCTGTCTCCAGTGGCATTCCTCTTCAACTGGATCGGCTTCTTCCTGTCGTTCTGTTTGACCACGTCGGCGGCCGGTCGATACGGAGCCATTTCCGGCTTCGGCCTGTCCCTCATCAAATGGGTTCTCATCGTCAGGGTGAGAGCGGCGTTTCCGTCTGTTCGCTCTTTACCGTTCAGGGCGCATCAGGCGTGCAGCTCCTTAACGCCGCGTCTCTTTCTGTTCCTGCAGTTTTCCACTTATTTCCCCGGATACTTCGACGGACAGTACTGGTTGTGGTGGGTGTTCCTGGCTCTGGGTGAGTGAGAGGCGTTCTGTGTATTCCTGAAAGTCGTTTTATTCTAGTTAAAACAAACTTTATTTGCTTCTTTTATGATTATATGTCTGAGATTGTCTGTTATGTCATCATTTGTGGATTTCAGGCTTCATGCTGTTCATCAGAGGCTTTGTTAACTACTCCAGAGTGCGCAGACTGGTTGACCCTGCTTACGCCAATCTGCCCAGAACAAGAGTGCTTTTCATCTATTAGAGGTGAGTGCATTTAGCTTAGCTGAGATGGTTGTTTTCTCTGGCTGCTAGAGATGCAGGCACACCTGGTAAATGTGTTAAAAAAAAAAACAGAATAAATATTTAAATACTGAAAAGTTTCTGTTTTTTTTCTTCCCTATAAAATCATCGGTGCCACGATTCTTATCAGTCCGTCTATTTGTAGTTTTTACACTCTTGTACTCTTTCAGGACTATGGATTAGCTCTAGATCGTCCATAGTCCAGCTTTTCTCCAGCATTTATGATGTTGGACTGAGGCTGACTTTATCTTTTTCTTTGTGGATTCTCCTAAAAGACCGGTTTAAAAACCATTTTTAGTCATCATGTTTTGGCAGTGCGAAGATGTCGACAGATTAAACCAAACTGTTTTAGATCAAGTCCCAGTAGAGTTAAACTTTACATCTCACCCAATACGCATCTCAGGATTTATTACACATTTGTTTTCCCCTCACTTCACTTTCCAAAGTCAAATCAAAGGTGGGACGTTGCAGTGTGAAATTCCTTTACTGTGACGACATTCTTCTTTTTTTTTACACATTCACCAGAGTAGCCAATAAATGTGTTGGCCAAACTAAATGCAGCCACATCTGTAACTCAACATCTGGTGCAGAAACTGATCTTTGTCTGGCCTTTTCCTGTCTTCACATCGAGCAGATGGAAGGCGGCGAGAGGAGACCAAGCAAAACGACGTTTGAGAGTCGCACAGAGAGAGACATGACCGGAAATCAGCCAGACGAGTTCTAGACGAAGACAACCTCAAGATGGTAACATATTCAGGAAATATATAAAACATGTGTTTTTCTTTTGTTTAGACATTTCATTAATGGAACATGGTAAGCTGTAATAGTCCCTTTAGCTATTCATTAGTGGCTAATGTTAAGTGCTATTTACATCTGTTGTAATGTAAGAGTATTTTGCCTTATATGATTTGATGGTAGCATAAGCGCATGCATCTGCCGCCAGGTTATTAATTAGAGCTGGGCTCATGTTGGCCAACGGGTTTTCTAATTCGCGCAACACTGTAGTTTGACCACAGCATGCAGACACTCGGTAACATTCACTTCATCCGTCCAATATCCAGTTAGACGTTTTGCATTTCAATCGGCTATTGGCTTTAAGCTGTGCTGTTCCTTCTTCGACCGCTAGGGGGCGGCCGACGTCTTCACATTTCCAGACGTTTTCAGTGAGAGATAAACAAGAGAGCCTGCTTGTGATTTGCAATCCCAACATACCAGGTCGACCTCTGTTTGTCAGAGGTTTCTTTTAAATAATTACTCTGGGTGAAAGCAGGTGAAACAATCCAAACCTGGAAGAAGAATTCAACGTTACTGAGATGCTCTTGAAAAGAAATCCAGCCTGTTTTCGTTTCAACCAGACTAGCGTCTAAATCTCTGAGCTGCTGCAGTGGCGCTGCTGAATTGTGGTGTTTGTCTGAGAAAGTCTCATTCGAATGCTGCCGTCTGACCTGCAGATGACTCTGCTGTGAGTCAGGGAGAATCTCTGCTGGAGAAGCTGAGATTAAAAAAAAAAGAAAAAAAAGAAAAGCTGTCTGGATTTCAGCTGTTAACGATCAAGTTTGAACAGCTGCATCACAATAATGAGCACAAAAATAGCTGAAATTCCTCCTCCAGGTGGGATTTTTGCTTCAAGATTTAATTGACAGATGTGTGTTTTTTTTCCTTTCAACTTTCTTCACACTGCGTTAGAAGTTGGTATCAATTAAATGAAGAACTTTACTTTTCAGCTGCATTTGTAGAAGTGTTAGCAGTAAAACCCAGACGATGTTACTCCCAGACCACTGAAACACTTTGAATCATTAACTTCTGCCATGGCTTTGATTACAGCCCAGTTATGCTTGTTTCTATGTGATGTAAAGCTAAACTTTGGGGTTATGTTATGTAACTGTACAGAAATCATGTAGTGTTAAATAAATGTGACTTTCAATGGGTCCTCCATTGGGTCTGTTTTTATTTTTTTTTTTCTTATTTTCACTCACCCATTAATACAAGTTTTCTCAAAGTATAAAGGTTCAAGTCAAGAAAGATGTGAAACTCTAGATTTTTTTTCATCAGCAGAAACTTAAGTGTCACTAAATCACTGAACCTGCATCATTTTGAATTTACAAGAATAGTTTTATATACCTGTAAACGTCAAGAGTTCTGGTTCTTGCTCATAAATTCACAGGGTAAGTTAAGAGAAACTCAGCAGGAACCTGGTTAGTGATGAAGTTTCTCTGGTTCTTCTTTTCCACATACATAAGGACCACAATATTACTCAAAATTCAGTGATTCATTTCATTAAATACAACAAGGGACATTTATATGTTAGATAGATTTATTGCACACAGATAAAATTCAAGTATTAGTTTCTGTTGGCTCAGACTATCAGCTTGCATGTATTGCAAATCAAAATATCACAGAAGAGCGTTCTCTGCTTCAGAAGTTGCTGAACAAAATTAATCACATTTTATTTGTATAGCACATTTCAGCAATAAGGCAGTTCAAAGTGCTTTACATCATAAAAACACAAAAATCAACAATTGAAACATTACATTTGTCCAAGTGTTGTCATTAAACATCAAAAATTGTTAGTTGTTAGTTGGTTAGTTTTTCATTTATTATGGTGCAAAAGCAACTCTGAACAGAACAGAGAACTTGGATGTTTTACGATTTTCAGGAAGTCTGTTCTAGATTTGTGGTGCATAGAAGCTGAATGCTGCTTCTCCATGTTTGGAGATGCAGAGCAGAACCAGAAGCCCTGAGTTGTCTGGTTGATGCAACAACAGCAGCAGACCTTTAGTGCGTTGCCGTGGTAAGGACTGATGCGCTCGTAGTTCATGTCTCGGATCTGGTGGCTCTTGAGGCGCTGATTCAAATCTTATGTCTACATTATTAAAAGAAAGCGGTTTTCCCTTCTGATGGCTTTGGTTATTCCTGCTTATTTTTTCTCCCACACTTTTTCCTTCCACTCAACTTTCCACCAAAATGTTTTGATACAACTAGGAACAGTTGGCTTTATCTGGAATAATGTTTTGTAGTTTATACCCTTGTGGAGGGAGTCTAAGACTTTCTGCTGGATAATTGCCAAGTCAGCAGTCTTCCCTCTGAGCCTACTAGACCATCAAATAAAACGCTTCTTAAAGGCCACTTATAACTGGTCTGATCTGATATTCAAAGTTTGGAGAAATCAGAATTGTGTTTCAGTTAGCTGAGTTAGATAGCTGCTAAGTAAATGCTATGCAGACGTGTTAGTTGACAGGAAGGGTAAAACTGGAGGTTAACTGCTCATGCATCAGAGCTCAACATTCCTCACATCCCGTCATTAGAGAGGCTCACTGATGCCAGGAATCTCGGGGGAGGAAGTAGATGGCCTTCTGTCCGATGTGGGTTCTTGGGCCCAGCTTGGTACTGCCGTCCTTCTTCAGGCCGACGTACCAGCTGCTGTCCTTGTATTTCTGAGACATGTATGTGTTGTAGTAGTTCTCCTCTATCTTCTCCAGGAAGTAGCACTCGTCGGTCACTGTGGACTGACGGAGACGGAAGATTTAAGGAACGTCGCGTGAAGCCGAATGGATCTCCAGAACGTTAGAAGTAGCTGTTGGACACTCACCGAGCCGTACAGACTGCCTGAAGCGTTCATGGCCAGGTATCGCTGTGCTGCCTTTCCCAGGATGACGACGGCGCCTCTGCCCACGGCGATGAGCTTTAGCTCAACTGACGGGAAGACAGGTCAGAAATCAGACTAGATGCAAACCTTTACAGAGGCTCTCGAATCTACAGGAGCTCTGCTGGAGCTGGTTCCATTCAGGAAGCTGATGTTATTTTATAAGCCAAATAAATAATGTATCTGACAGATTTAAGCTTTGATCCCCACCGTAGAGCTTCAGAGACGGATGATCAGTTAATCGTATTTATGTTAGCATTTAGGAGAGTGTTTTCATTTTCAGCTGGTTTAAATGTGCTTCTGATTAGTAATAATAAAAAAAATGTCGACATGCTCTGAGAAAAGGAAACATGTTGATTCCTGCTTGCTTGTGTTGGTTTGACAACAGGGAAACGTTTCCCGCAGATCTGATCCATGCAGACATCTTCATGCTCGCAGCTGGGAGCAATTTACAGCGAGCGCTTCACTTTCTCCACGCCGCGTTACGGCCTCCAAAACTTCGAAAACTAATTAAGAGTTCTCCCTAAATGAGGAAAGGTTCTAATTTAGAGAATAAGAAAACTCCCACAGAATGATACTTATATACCATCTCAGGTCTTGAATAAATGTCTGGACGTGGGTTTTTGTTTTTGCCTGTTCCTCTCATCTACCGCAACATCATGCTGCCGCCATCTTGCTTCGCTATGGGGGATGATTGCAGCCAAAGGAGGAGGTGAGCAGTGCCTGCTTTGCAATAAGAAATAACTAGGATAAAATAGAATTAAACTATAGTCATTACAGATGGCTTGAGATGGACTCAGACAACAAAGAAAAGCAATAATATAATTCTAATAACTACACTAAATACCTCTAATAATATCAAAAGGACCATTGAAGGGCTAAACTAAAGTGAATTAAAACATGAAGCTAAATAAAATGAAAAGCAAAACAAACCCAAAAACCCAGTGTCCTGACAGATGTCTGATTATATAATTGTTTACTTTAATCACATAAAATATAATCTTTCATTACATGTATGTTTATTACCTGAAATATTTAAATATCAAATTTTTACGTAAAATGTGATTCATTTCTTCACCTGCAACTTGAAGTGCTTGAATCAAATGATTCATGGATGTTTAATACATTAAATTATTAAATGAGAGAAAACAGCCACTTCCAACAGT
Source organism: Micropoecilia bifurca (assembly GCA_903067075.1). Taxonomy (NCBI): domain Eukaryota; kingdom Metazoa; phylum Chordata; class Actinopteri; order Cyprinodontiformes; family Poeciliidae; genus Micropoecilia; species Micropoecilia bifurca. The sequence goes on along the minus strand of CAEGAF010032928.1, from coordinate 85,543 downwards.
ATTTCAATACAAATGGTTCCTGTTCCTCTTCAGTCTCCAGCCTTGCTGAGCTCAAATCCTGGTTTCTTCCTCCTCAGTCTCTCCAACTTGCTCCTCTTCTGTTGCCTCCACTGTGTTTTCATTATTTACTTCTTCTGGGGTAAATATTAAAAACAGTCTCTGTAACTTGTTGATGGTTTTGCTGTATCTCCTCTTTAATTGACGCCCATGTCGGTCTGGTTTATGTGTTGTTTACTTTCATACGTCGGTTTGCCTTAAAGAGGACATATCAGAACACATCAGTATTAAAGCAGTAAATTTGATAACACTAGTAAAATAGTTTACTTCACAATAATGTAATAACCTCGATGTCCACTGACAAAACTCGGACTTTGCTACATAAACAATATTAGCTCGACCTAAACAAGGTTGACCCACTTAAATGAACTCAACAGAAACTGATCATAACAGTCGGACAAAATAATAGCAAAATAAACTATGACACAAAACCAACAAAGCAAATTTATTCACTCACCAGAATGTTAATGTCTGGAGCAAACCTGTAGGTATCTGGGGATGTTGGAGAAGTTGATAGCGACTCACCGCTGATACCAGGACATAGTTTTCTTCTCTTAGCTCCGATAGCTAAGCCTCCTCGCGTTGTTTCCAAGCAGGAAGAACGTGATACAAAAGTCCATTTTCCAACTTTTTACCGTTTCAGTCGTGTGATCGGACTTTAAAGACAATAACGCAGCAAGTTCGAGCCATAGCTAAATTATTTTAAGTAACTTGGATTGAAAAAATCTGCGAGACTGTTTGTTTTATACTGCGACTGTTGTCTATGGACACCAAAGATGGCGCCGATACCCCTCCTACTAGAGCAGTGACGTCACGCGCGCAAGCTCTATCACCGCCTGGGGGGTGGGGGGGGTGACGGGGGTGTTGAGCGAGTGAGCCTCGCCCATTCACCCCGACGTTCCTTCCCTCGGGGGGAGGGGCGGCGATTTATGTTTTCGCATCCACCTGAAAAATGTGTGGTTGTGCCACTGGGAGACAGTGACGTCATCGGCCAAAATTATAACCTTTAATATCTCGAAAACGAAAGCTGCACAAACAAAAATTTTAACTGCACAAACGAACTAGACCACTTTGGTTTGTTTTTGAGCAATATGGGGTGATGGTGAACCCTGGTGAACTTAAGAATAATTTTTAATATCTCAGACACCAAAACTGCACAAACGAAAATTTTAACAGCACAAACTTGCACAACCGGAGCAATAACCATTCAGACTATTTGCTGAATTTTTTGAGGTCAGCTTCACGCAGCTCCAGGCTCCGGTTAGCGAGCTTGAAATGTCGTCTGACCAGTTTTCGCGCTTCGCGAAGGTTCTTGTTCCCATGATGCAATGCGTAAAATGGAAAATACGTACCAATACCTGTAAAACTAAAAAACGGAAACATTCCTTCAAATTTCTACAGAACATTTACCCGTTTTTACAGTTTTTATTTACAGTGTATATTTACTCTGTTGCCTTTATGTGAGTCACGTTTTTGGGGAAAAGAAGACATTTAGCAGTATTTTCACTAAGCTGTACTTTTTTTTACGTTTTGAGTACTTTTATTACTCAAGTACAATGTCTGAATACTCGTCCCTCTGAGAGTAACTTACTGAACGAAGCTTTGTTTGAACCAAATATTCACCTGACAGATGAAGCTTCTGTGAAGTTTTATACTGAAAGAATTTGATTTGGAATTTTTTTTCCCAATTATATTACCTATTATTATATGAATTTTATGTCTTTAAAATACCGACATTTCTTACATAACATTGTCTGATGACATAATTTTGAAATATGATTTACTACTTCAATCACCAAATACTTTTCTTTGAGTGAGTTCATAAAATTCCTCGCTACTTTTCAGTTACTTGAGTAAAATGCTGAAGTAACGCTACTCGAGTAAAACATTTTTGGGGGGTGAGTGGGAGGGGGGGGGGGTTCTGCACCCACCTCTGAACAAAACCGCAAGGCCTCCCTAAAGCTGTGACCTTAGACAGGATCACAGTCGTTTCCGAGCTTCGCGGGTTTGCGGGTCGCGCTGCAGTTTGACGCTCCACCAGAGGAAGCAGTGAAGGCATCGTGCTGCGGGCCTGACCTGGATGGGAAATGCGCAGCGCGCCGCGGCAGCAGGCTGCCTCACTCACTGTGCTCATCCCGCTCGTCCCGCTCGCCCCGCACCGTCCCGTCGTCCCGGATCTGGAGGTGGTATCCGCCGTTCATGCAGTAGAGCCGCGTTGGCTGCCGGTAGTCGTGCGGCGCGGGGCCGCCGTCCAAAGCTCGCTTCTCGGTCGCGACCGCGTCTTCATCCGCCATCATCCTCAAGGGAACTGCAGGTGGGTCACAGGTGGGGCAGGGAAGGGTATCGGGTGGGGGGTGGATGGTCAGTGTCCTGCGGCGGTCTACTGTTTGTGTGGTCGAGAACGAGCGAGGCGCGCTCCCGATTCCTGCCTCAACCTGCATGTACCTCCCGTCATGGATCAACTGGGATTAAAACTCCCTAAAATGGTTCATAACTGTAGCGCCTGTATAAACATGTTGCATTTTAATGCTCCGGTTTTATTTCGATATAACGTTTTGCAACATTAAAAGACACAGTTTCATTTTATTCTATTGGCTGGATGTAAAATATGCCAGTTGCAGATTTTTACTCCAGATGTTTCATTAGAATCAGTGAATTTCAAAGGACATTTGGTTTCTTTCATTACTTCTCTTCATTTTGTCACTTCAGTGTAAAGTTTATTCTTTATTTTTACAATTATGTTCATTGTGTTTAGCTGCTGAGCTTGCTATTTAAATAAAACTGATGATGACAAAACAAGTTTATCGAATGTATTTTTCCAGCACTAAAGCAACCGTCTTTTCAAAGGACTCTAAAAAGTAATACAGGTGGAATTTGATCACAAGAGGCTGAGAAACTGAGAATAGAAAAATTAAGAAACAAAAGGGATAAAAATTGTATCAAATGACAACTTATTTCCTCCTCACATTAAATCACCAGGCTTGATTATTATTGGCCTCTATGAGTCAGACATTAAATACGGTTTCAGATCATTTTTTTCCAAGTTTCACAACCTAAATGTTTCCTCGTTCTGCCACTGAAGTGGCATTTTATCATGACTAAGTGACAGACCGCCAGAAGGTTCAAATGGAATAAAAACCAGTGTTTAATGATTGTTCAACCCCTTCACTCTGATACCTCCAAATAAGATGTTTTGCTCAAACAGCTCAAGCTCACAGATTTGACAGAGAGCGGTGTTTGAACATCAGTTTCCAAGTCTTAATCACAGACGACTCAATTGTGTTTTTATCTAGACTTTGATTGGGCCATTCTGACGGTGGAAAATACTTGGATCCAAGCCTGTGTGGATCATATCCCTGCATTTCTGGGCTCCTGTCCAGCTGGAATGGGGGGATCTCCTCCCCAGTCCAGGTCTTACAGCTCCACCATCGTCTACCCATGAACTCTGACCTCCCCACAGCATGATGCTGCCACCACATTTCACAGCAGGGATGTCACACATGGTCATCACAGAACACCTATATTTTGAGAGATTAAATTACGTACATAAAACAAATATATTTGCTGTTCTTTATTCATTAAATGGATTAATAAACAAAGGAATGCCAAACTTTTCAAATTTTTGTTGGAAATTCATGAATCGTTTTCCTTCCACTTCGCAATAACCCACTGCTTAATTTCAGTCTAAAAGCTATAAAGTGCATTTAATTCTGCAGTTCACATGGCAAAATTGTTTTGCTTTTCTCTCCTGAAGGATACTGTCTTCATCAAAGACGTTTGGTAAAACATTTTGCCGAGTATCCCGCCGATCAGTTGCTAGTTTACGTATTTAAAAACGGACGTGATTCTCGCTGGCTCTCCCTCATCAAGTGTGAGCGAATTTAAAGTGCTTCTGCTTTGCATCTTTAAAAGTGCCGAGGTTCATTTTCAGGACATCTCAACAGTAAATAAACCAGGTGTCAGATGGAGAAAAAAAAATTTATTGGATGAACAAGTGCTGTTACCAAAAAAAAAAAAAAAAATTAAAAAAGGGGTTGGGGGTGGTGAGGGAGTTACAACGAGCTTACCATGTCCAATGTTCAGAACGGGGCTGACGTCAGCATACAGACGCTTTTACTGGAGAAGTACCACACAAACACGTACGGTTTGACCTTTAATCGATGGAGGAGAAAGATCAACAAGAGTCACGCTACAGAGGAGAAATAATACAGAGGGGTAAGGTACTGAAAAAACCATCTGAAGACAAATACACCACATGTTCTTTACAATGGATTATATGTACATATTAAACTTGTTTTAGGCAAAACAAACAAACAAAAAAAAGCTCTTTTTCTGAGAAAACATACATCAGTGAAACGTGATCCGCCCTTTGTTAGTCTCATAGTTTCTGTCTGCATATGTTTTATACAAAATAGACTTTCAAACAATATTTGGGTAGTGCAATTTCTTAGATTCAAGCTGGTTGATTACTTTCACAAACAGTTTGTGTATGAAAAAAGCCCAAGTCCTATCCTATTCACAGTATCACACAATTTGACCAAAGACTTGTTAAAAAAAAAAAAAAAATGGGGTTGTGGGACCCGCTGAAGAGAGAGCTGTACATTTGTCATCTCAGAGCTCTGGAGTTTACACCGACATTAGGTGTCATCTGTCGCCTTTGGTCACCTTGTACGCAAACATTAAATAGGTCGTTTGTGTGAGTGATTACAATTTCCTGAATATTTTCCCCCAAAAAAGAAAATCTGGCCTGCAGAGATAAAAGTTAGAAGTGAGATCCCCTGTATGAAAGTAGCTTATACTGTGTTAAACAGGATGGAGAACAAAAAAAAACAAAGGTGAAGGTGATAAGATTATCTGTCTTTTCTATTGCATATTCAGTTGTGCACAAAAATGTAAACAGGATACATTTTTGGGCAAGATGAGGCATGTGTGCGATTTCTTATATATATATATATATACTTATATATATATTTATATGTATATACATATATCTATTTCTTTATCTCTCTCTCTCTTTATATATATATATATATATACTTGTAAAGATAAAGAGCAGCAGCAGAGTTTTGGATACACTGAATGTGAAAGTAACCCTCAAACAGGTAGGTAGCAAGGATGGTTTTCATCTATTCTGGTTAAACCTCAGAGGAAAACAGAATGTTTTGTTAGAGTCTACAGACGGTATGAGCGGCGGAGGCAGATTCCTTACAACTTTGCACATCTGTCAACTGAATTTTTAACAATAAAACGTCAAAAAACCATAAAAAAAAACCCCAAAACAAAACACAGGTAGCCACGCGCGCGTGAAGCTGTCAGATGCTTTTGGTTCTTCACGTCGGAGCAGAAGGTGGACATCAACGCAAGTGTGAATCAGATCATCTGTTTTTAAAAACCTGAGCTCTGGAGCAGAGTAAAACATATATAGGTTGCTTTTTTATGTATTTGGGATAAACATTGAAAAACAGTTCACTTTGCCATGTTTTATATCTATATTTATATATGTATGTTTATATCTATATAAAAGTGAGCAGTTGTTCACTTGACATATTTTGTTTCTTTCTGACAGCTCACGACATATCATCTACAGATAACAGTTCATATCTAATTTATTAATAACTCTCTAAATATCACATTCATAGTAAAAATCTTAAAGTAAAAGACAGATCGGGAGTCAGGAGACAGACGACAAGCGGCGCAGATTAGAAGAGAGACGTTGCAACGCATCAATCAGAAACACCGACAGACCCCCCCCCCCCCCCCCCTTATACTGCGTGGGACTGAAGGTCAGGCAGCTCTGGACTTCTTACTCCTTTCACCAGCTAAGTGTGTTTACGCTTTAATCCTTGGATTTGTCTGAGAATTAAAAAAAAATAATCAATAAAAATACTGACCGACTTTTAGCATCCCTGAAAATAGACAAAAACAGGAGTTTGGCACTGGAAAAGAAATAAAACAGGAAAAAAAACAGTTCCCAGAGAATAAAAAGAATCAGTTCTGCCTGCCTCTGCAGTCAGCAATGGGACTCTTTTTCACTGCGATGTGGTAACTGATGCAAAGTGCTGTAAAAAAACAAAACGCAGCGGGGGGGAAAGGGGCACGGCTACAGTCAGAACACATGCAAAGGGTGCAGCATACATACACGCAAACTGTAGGTCAAGTCAGGCTGCAGAGGGAGCACAGGGGTGACTTTTATCAGTTATCAGCATCTGTGGGAGGTTCATGTGGTCGAACAAACGCCTGAACAAAAGTGGTTTTATTCAGTAAAGCCATTGCTTATTCTGTTGAAAAGGATTATATTGATTTCTGGGGGAAAACCGTCATGTTTGTGTTCCTGCTAAGACCTGAGATCAATACATATCATGTCTCTACAGTAATGCGGATTTCAGGATGTGTATTTGACACAGAAGCAGTGCGGTACTGGAAGCCCTTTGCGCTACATGCTGCTCGGAGTCTTTGAGACTTTACGGTTCTTTGGATTTACTGCGAGCCAGTGGCGCAACTCCACATTATTCAGGTGGAGGTGAAAACGTAAATCCCCCCCGGAGGCGACGATAGGTGAAAGGTAAAACTCGCTACATTCACCTCGTTACGTGCCCGAGGTGAAGGAGTGTAAGGCGCGCTTAAGTGTATGGAAAAATATCATCATCGGCGGGTTTTTGGCGCCCCCTCTGGTGATGCGCCCCTACGCGTTGCATGCGCTGCATACCCACTTTTTGCGCCACTGCTGCGAGCGATGAAACACCAGAACGGATGGCACAGAAAACCTATTTTATCATTTCAAAGCAACGTTTAGCGGTACAATAATCTGCACACCTGTGACTGCGAAGGTTTATCGATTACCTTGATTCCAAATTGTCATTATATCTGCATCGCATTCAAATTCACATTTTATTTTAAGTGCAGTGCTTAATTTAGAATTTTCATGACAACAAAAACACAATTTATTTATATAACTATATCAAATCAGGCATAATGACATCTTGAGTATTAATTGATTATATCAATCTCTGAATATTAATGTGTTTTTTTTATTTACAATAAGTATCTCTCTAGCCTGCTATTGTGCCAGACAGAGAAGGACCATCAGCCGGTGGAGACCAGACGTCTCATCTCAGTAAAGAGACGGTCGATACCAGAGGTAAGAGCTTTCTTTCTTTCAGATGGAGTTCACTTTTTCACGTTCTTAACTTGGGCTTGTAGCAGAGACATGACAGTAGTACCAATCTATATCTTTGCAAAAAAAACAACACTGTTTTCCCCCCAAAAATTAAACTATTCCTTAAATAAAACAAAACGTATGCAGTTTCAAGAATAAAAGGTACCCTTTAGCCAATTCTTACAAAAAGCAAAGTTTGTACTGCAGAGGAAGAGTCTTCAGAGGAATTACGACTATTTATACCAAAACGATTGATTAAAAAAAAAAAATGAGAAAGGGTGGAGGACGGTTATTTTCTAATCGCTTTCAGCAGTAATAAATCTACAGATATGAGTACTTCCGAATATCAAAAACAACAAGCTTGCAAGCACAACAACACATGCCCTTTCACTTGTGATTGAGAAACGCACGTATCCATCACATATTTTTCTAAAGATTAGACTACCGGCGGGGGGGCAAGATTAAAAAAACTCCACACTTTTCCATCTTTAAAGTCTTTCTCGAAAGACCGATATACAACACCGAGCCCGTCTTCACAGTCTTTTAAAGCCTTTCGCCGAGCGCTCGTGTCGCACCGACAACGCCGGTGCGCGTCGGGACCGCGGGGAAGGGAAGCAGGCTAAATGTCATTTCTTAGAGAGAACAGCGACACTTCTACGCACAGAGGATGGAGCGAGCTGCCATTTGTAAAGATAAACAGCCACTAGAAAAAGAGAAAAGCTGCAACTGCGTGTAATATATAAAAAAGTACAATCAACTTATAATGAAGGTAGATGATGAGAGGTTCACGTATAGCAGGAAAAAAATGGCTTAGATGATATTCGAAGCAAAAAAGGCACATCTTTTTCCCTTTTTGTAGTTGACATGTAAACCTGGAAGAGGTCTGCTTGTGGGAGGACTCCATTAGCTAACAGGCCCACACAACTTTATATGTTATAATCAAAGCAAATAAAATATGCTTTTGAAAAATCACTATAAAACTGTTGTTTTTTTTTTTGTTTGTTTTGTTGTTTTTTTCGTTGTCGTCGTTGTATCTGTGCGACTGGAAAAAAAAACATCTTTGTTACAACCTCCTATAAAAACCAAAAGTGGAACATAAAAAGCCTACGTAATAAGAGCGTGTTATTCCGATTTGCTGCCTCCTTGGGCAACGCTGACCTGGAAAAGTGTATAAACTGTTACTTTGAAAATGTAGAAAATACTATCAGAACCTTTACATAGATATTTTGTTGTATCTATTTCAGATATCGCTCTGAATTTCAAGGTAAGACACCTGAGACAACATGAATGTTAGCCTATTTCTCTTTGCCGTTAGCTTCACAAACATTTTCCTATTCGTTATTAGACACTACATCTTAGCCTACTCAACACAGCGAAACGTCTTGTGCTCGCGGTCTGGTTCCTACACAAACATTGCTCCCCCCGCGGCCCCCCACCCCTCACCCCCCCACCAGACCCATCAGCACAGAGATGCACACTTGCTGCTAGAAAACACCGCTCCCTACTGGTGTAAAGTCCTTCTCGTTTGTTGCTCTTGTCCGACGGGGGAGTGTGGGGGTGGAGGGCGAAGGGGCGGGGGAGGGTTTTGTCGGGCTGGTGAGGTGACGTGGTGGGAGTTTAAGGCATTGTTGCTGCTACGGGAAACAGTCACTTCTGGTGGAAGAGGAGAGGTTTGACGCTTCCAGCCTTGAATTTTGGTAGTTGATTGCTGATGATCTCGGCCAGCATCTCGGGGAACTCCACGCTCAGGAATTTATTCACGAAGGTGTAGAAGCAGAAGCTGAGCAGTCCGCTGCCCATCTGTGGACACACGACAAGAGGCCGTCAACCAATCGCGGGTCACACTAGACGCGCGCGGAAGCAAGCGTTTTGCACATGCGCTGAGAACTGCTTTCGACGTTTTGTCGTGCTAAAGTCGCAAACTACTTCAGTGTGTTTTTTGGGATTTTAGGTAAGAGAGCAGCACAAAGTAGTGTGTTATTATGGTGAGAAAGAAAATATACACTGTTTCTAATATTGTATCTTACAAATAAAATTTGCTTTTTACGCCGATATTCCAAAATGCAAAGTGCCTCAATTTGCAAACATAAGTCACCCACAATTGTTAATTCCTAAAGATAAAAAAAGATAATTTAAATTAAAAAAAATTTAAATTGATTGTTGTAGCATAAAAAAACCAATATGATGTTAATAGCTGTACTGTGTAAACCTTCAATCTGTTCAGCCATTACTTCTTTACGTTTTCCTCTCAATCCCTCTTACAGGCATTTTGGAATGAAGCCTAAAACATAAAGGAGATTGTTTAAAGTCAATATTCCCAACTATTGATGAAAAAGTACTACTTCCACTGGAAAATCATTTCATGTCACAATATAAGTGAAATAATCTTCCAGTGAGAGCAGTAATCTCTGCCTAAACCCAGAAATTATTTACTAAAAATGATTTTAGAAAGATTTTCTGTTCTTGAACAAAGGCTGAATAATTAAAAATGGCTGACTCAGGGGTAAAATCTCTGTCATCAAACAGCGTTTGCTGACTTTCTCTAGAGCTGATGTGAATCTAAATATTCTGTGTGTGTGTGTGTGTGTGTGTGTGTGTGTGTGTGTGTGTGTGTGTGTGTGTGTGCTGCATGCCGTACCTCGTGCATGGAGTCCAACAACTTGGTGAGCTGGTAGAAACGCTGCCAGTTCTGGCTGGAGTTCTCCTCGCGCTTCACTATGGCTTTTCCCAGCTCTTTGATGTACGACATGCGGATCTCGTCGAACACCGTCTGGCTCTTCAGGCCGTCCTTGGGCACTGTGGGAGAGGGGACACTAGAGGTCAACACCTGATGCAGGAAAATATTCATATCAAACCACTTTTGGTTTAGTTGCAGTTTTACTAGACGAGACAAGTTAAAAAGAAAGACGAAACCTTTTCTAATCAGAAAACTGAAGGTAGTTTAGGTTGAATCAAAAAAAAAAAATGCATCGCAATTTTACACGACGTGCATGTTTCATGACGAAAAATTAAACCCACTGAAGTTTGTGCTCATAAGATTTCAAAGTGTTAAAAAGGATATAAACGTTAAGTGTACTCTGTATTATTGTTTGCATTTATTCTCAGCAAAAAGTCTGACCTGTGCTGAGCAGCAGCAGGACCTTCATGCACAGGTATTCCTCATGGGAAACCTGCAGCCGGACGAACTCGCTGGAAATCTTCAGCATCTGCTCAAACTGCTCGGCCATGTAGGGCAGCTTCATCCGCTCCCTGGTGAGTTCGAACACAAACGGGCAAAAACAAACAAACCTCAGTCGCGTGATTGATCCTGGGGGCTCGGTGGCCCCATCAGGCCTGAATCTGGGTGATTCTTCAATAAATTAAAACTTTAAAAGAAACAGGGATTAACAAGAAAATAACAAAGTCAGATATTAACAATAAGCACTGCAACTTTTGTGTATTGTAAAAAAAATAAAATATGGCCCTTTAATGCAGCCTTTGAATACAACTAAGTGCTTTCTGAGTGTTTCAACATGGAGAGACGCTACAGAAAGCTGCATGGACCAAAACAAAAACCTAAATGTCATTTTTAGAATCACACTAAAAAGCTACATTTAGTTCCTTGAATGACTCAATCATTAAAAAAAAAAGTAGGAAAAAACTGTGAATCGATGCTTCGCTTATGCTATATAACTGATCACTGCCATTGCACATGCTTTAAATCCGGCGTGGTGGAGCAAAACACAAGGCAACATGACAAATGTTGAAAATCAAACATTTGTAATTAAAAAAAGAGAAGTGCGCAGCGTCTACCGGCCAGATTCCTGCTACTGTTGGATGTGTTTCTGCCTCAACAAAAGGTGAATATAATACCGAACCTTTGGCACAGCTACGTCACAAATAAACCATCTCAACAGAGTCCGTCAGAACTGACTTCGTACACGGATGCGTTTCTAGTATTTGAAACGGCTTTACGTGTGGACATAATCAGGGTTTGTTACCGGAGTTTGTTATCATCCTGCATAAACTGGAAACCACAAGTTAATTGGATCGACTTGACGTGACGGCCTGAACTAGAGTCACCCACAGGCAGAACCGTGTGGTGGCTCTGAGGATCTCCACACTCAGATTTAAAACATTCCCCAGAGGACATTTAGTTAAGGTTTAACAACACCAGCAACACGTTTTTTCCATCGTAACTTGGAAATGTTAAAAAGTGAATTTTTAACATTTCCAGGTTAGATTATCTGTGAGGAGACGACTTACTCCATGCAAATTGATTCCATGTCAGTGAAATATTTTTCTAAGAAGACACTGTTGGACTTAGGAAGGTCAAAATAAATAAATAAATAAAATCTTTTCAGAGATTCCTGAACCTCGACAGAATAAGCCAAAGTCCTCAACTTGTTGCTACAAACATCCTGACAACTCAACTCCGGACAGGTGATTGATTAGCTTGTTTAAAAAAAAACCACTCATCTCTGTCCAGTTCTCATCATTAGCATTTAAAACACCAAGTAAGTGTGCAGCGCTTACTCATTGATGACGAGGTCTGGTGCGAAGCAGAGCATGTTGCCGTCGCACTGCTGGTAGGTCCTCCAGCCCAGGCCGAACGACATGAGGAAGAGCCAGGAGCACTGCAGCAGGGTCATCTGATCGTCCAGGTGCAGGTTCCTGAAACCTGGCGAGACAGGAAAAAAAAAAAAACAAAAAACACACCATTAACCCGGGATCAGCCTCGGCGTAAAAAAGTTCCTAGCAGCAAATTTGATGCGTGCGAGCGCCGTTTCGAGTCGAACCGCAGCAGACGACCGTTTCCCTCCTGAGCAGCTACGCCCGTCGCTCACCTGGCAGAGCCTTGGCCCACTTCACGGCGGAGATGACCTGCCGCCCGCCGAGCCTGTTCAGCGTGGTCATGAGGCGCGTGGACGTGTCGGGCAGCGTGCCGTCGTAGCCGGCGTAGATGGTGTCCGGCTCGATGGCGTTCAGCAGGGACAGCATGGTGGGGACGAGCTGAGGCATGCACATGGGCACCAGCGATCGAGCCTCGACCGGCGGCGAGGGCATCATCTCCGGCGGGCTGCTGCTCTGGTTGCCCTTTAAGCGATTCAGCTTCTTCGTTTTGCGAGCTTTCGGACAGAGGACGGCGGAAAAAGACGCGGGAAGACGTCAGGTTACGCATTGAAAATCGAGAATGTTCGACCTGCTTCGGAGGCTGCTTGGTTTGGCGGTACCTTCCAGGTTCATGCCTGCCATCAGGCATTTGCGGAAGCGGCAGGCCGGGCAGTTCTTTCGCCTGATTTTGTCAATGATGCAGTCGTTCCTCCCGGCACACAGGTAGTTATGCTGGCCTGAGTCACACACACACAAAAAAAACAACCTGTTAAATATATTTATATCTCAAAGGCCACAGTGTTTCGGTCAACAGGTGCAGCAAACGCAAATGCCAATAATCGTCAGCGGCGGCGGCGTACCTTCCACTGCTCTCTTGAAGAAGACCTTGCAGCTGCCGCAGGTGAGGACTCCATAATGGCACCCTGAGGCCTCATCAGAGCACACCAGACAGATTTTATGAGTCCCGCTCTTTCCCTGGGTCGTGGATGTCGGAGTGCCCCCTTCCTGCCTGGAGATGGAACTGAAACGTGAGAAGGGAAACAAAGACGAAGAGATTTAGCGGCTGAAAGCAGAGACCTCAAAGGAAACTTTGTTTAGTCTCCACTTGCAGCTCTAAACGCTTCAATAAAAAAAAAGACAAACTTTTACTTGTGGAAACAAAGACCCATTATGATTTTTTTGTTTATACAACTGTAACACATTAAGGTTTGTGGTACCATTTAAATCCAGCGGTTTCTATAAACCAGCCCGCCCTCCTTTGATCGAACCACAAGCATTTCCAGCTCCGGTCCACTCTGGTTTTGGGGGATGCATTCTTCCACGCCACCACTAGGAGATGTCAGGCTTTGCTGCAACCATGCGCCAAATGTCAACACCCCTTTCAAGCCCAGTGGCCACAGCAAAAACAACCACACACCGAAAGGATATGGAGTCTCTGACATACAATACTGTGCATGTCTGGGTGGGTGTGCATGCTGCCTCAGTGAACGGGTTTAAATGATAAATGTCTCTAAGCAGAGGCTCTACACACCAACAAACTTCTGCAGGGTTTGAATCGGGGAGGATTTATTCACTGTGTCATGCAAAAAGAAGGTATGAAGCAGGAAAACATCAAGACAGAATAAAAAGCTTTCTGAGCTTCACCGACAACACGCAGCGGTCAATAGGTCTTCCGCTATACATGTGCAAAAAACATTGTTTACTCAACTCACCAAACAATATCTGGCTGCGTTATGTACACTTCAAATTTCACTAAACCAAGAGCAACACTGTAATGAATTGGATGAATAATATGTCAACATTTAAAAAGGTGCAGTTCTATAAGTTGCACTTTCAAACATTTTATTTTGTCAGTAAATGTGTCCTAGTTTGATATATAAAAGTATATTTTTTCTAGTCATCACTGAAATGGGTCCAGCTTCAAATTCTCTCAATTCCTCCTTTCTTCAGATATTTTTTTAGTAGATTTCAGTACATTATTCACAACTTACTCCTTCCATACACCGTCATGTAAAGTTTGCTTTTATTCCGTTGTCTTTTCTTTAACTTATTTAAAATGATCTTTTATCAAACATTTACAAAAAGGCAAATGGAGACATTTTGCATTATTTAAGTTACTTCACCACTTCAAACTTTTTCTACATGTGTTTGTGACACAAGGAGTACAGTTTTCCCAAACAAAGCAGGTTGCCGGCCTTTACCGTGATGTTTAACAATGAGAGGACAGACAGAGAGGAAGACTGTCTTGGCTGCTGCAGCTTCTGGTCTGAAGTTATCTGTTCAGACAAAGTTCAAGTCTCAGACAGTCATGAACTCCAAAAGCAGAGCACAGCTTAATAATACGCATTTTTGCAAGTTAAAAAGAGAAAAAAAAAAAGTCAAGAAAACTGACATGTTGAAAATGATTCATGCTCTTTGCAATAATCACTCTAAAAAAATCATTACTAGCATTATAACTCTGTGCATGTCTTCACTGTTCACTTTATCTTGGAGCCCCAAGGTTTTGAGGTCAGGAAGCCTCCTTGCCATCACCCTAATGTTTAGATATTCAAGACTTTCCAGCTGTTGCTGAAATTAAACATATTTGACATCTTGTTTTTATTTATTCGGTACATTTTTAAGCACAACCTCGCAAACATCTTGATTTTTCTTTTTTCAAAGCACTCCTTTTTCCCTTTCAACTAAAATGTGTTTAAAATGTGTCTAAAACATATTCTGCAATTGAATGTTTGAAATGTTGCACGAGTCATAACATTAGACGCCTTTTAGGTTGAATAAAAATCAGCTATGTTGAATTAGCTGCAAAGATATTAAACAGAATTTCAATTTATTAAAACATTTCCAGCCTAAAATGTTGCCCTGCGCTTTTTATCTATACAAAACTAGAAGCAGCTATTAATGAAACTCAAATACACATCCAGCGTATCAAAACAAAGAGAGGCACTGAATAGGATTGCAGCACCAAGAATTCAGGGAAGCCCCGCTCACTTTGGTGGGTTGTAATTCAAGAGAATTGAACAGAGGCTGGAGAATTAACCGTAAAGCCTCTTTTGTTTTTCCCAGTCGGAGAAGTTAGTTCTCGATCCACTTTCGCCCTGGACCTGTTGCCCGTCGAAATTGTTGATACGCGAGCGCAGAGACGGATTAGGTATCAGCAAGCTGGCGCATCATCTGGGCCGACAGCGAGGGCGGTTATCAGAGACAAATCAACATCTGTGTGCAGGGAGAGCCGTAGACGGCGAGCTGTGAGCACAGGCTGGCACAAACCCACCTCTGTTGGGTCAGCCTGAACAAAGTGGTCAGTGGGAGCAAAACCATGAGGGGGGGGACGGAGAAAGGGAGGGGTCAGCCACGGGAATAAATGAGCTATGATGGAACTGAATTAATTCATTGCTTACAATCAAAGAGAGAAACCACAAGCACAGTCAAAGCCCTTTTCAGCTTTTAGCCGCTCTGGCCAGTGATCCGCTTCACAGAGATGAAGATAACGACGGTGGACGAAATAAAGGGGGAACCAGTTTGTCCTCTCAGTCAGCGAGGTGGTGTCGGCTTTGCTGCAGGGCTTTCAGATCCTATTACCTCACTCACAATACGCTCCCAACAACAACAACAATAACAATGGCGAGTGCGCGCTAAATGAAGTCACCGCCGTCCAGCGCGCGAGCGGACCTCAAATTCAGCAGCTTAGGTCGCAACTATACCATCAGACACAGAACTACAAATCTGTCTGTGTGGACCGTCGGAGGCAAACCGCTTGAAGCTGCAGAGCTCTGTGGTGAGACCGAATTTCCTCTTTCAGAAACCATCTGTATGAGTTAATGCTCGCTGTCAACAGGAAGCTCTCGCATTCCCCGAGAGTTTACTATCGGCCAGAAGATTACAGCCGCTCCGAGACGGGCGTCGATTTTGTCAAGATTACCACACGGAAACGCGGCTGCTGCAGTTTACAGCAGGGAGATCGATCACAGGTTTATGTGAGGGGGGGAAGGTTTGCCAACAATAATCCCAGCGTCCCAGTGCCCTGCTTGCCAGTTCATGGTCGCCTTTTTAGCCCCAAGGGTCACTAGTAAACGCAAATTCACGTTTTGTTCCTTCACTCATTCATTCCTGGAGCTGTCTCCGGATTCTTAGAACCACAAACTTGGACATGTGCTTGAAGTTTGAAAAAATGTTTTCATATTTTCTAAGAAATCTAAATCTAAAAAGTGTGGAGTGCATTTACCTTCCTCCGCTCAGAGGTAATCTGTAGAACCACATTTTGCTACATCAGCAGAAAACTGCAAAGATGCTGAAACGCTGAATTATTTTAAATCCCACCTGTTTAGAGCTGTCTAGTAATAAGGGGAACATTGTTCAGCATTCTTGATGTGTATTTACCAGATGATTTTTCATCGCGGCATTATGGCATTACAACATAATGTTTAGTCCTTTCAAAAAACCCACTTTGATCTGCATTGTTGCTGAAATGTGCTCTACAAATAAACTTGACCTCAGCGTTTTATGGTATGTCTCTACATGTTTCCCTGTCTTGGGAGAAAATATTTGACAGTTTTTCTTTGCAAAATGTCTCAAGCTCAAACATAAGCCTGCACACAAATAAATGCCACACATTTTGAATGTTTATTAGTAGTACAAAACCTTTTGTTGGTCTGTCACATGGCAATCCACTGAAGATGTGAGAAAACTGCAACCTAACTCCAACGTATGCTTGTCCAATGCTCTCGCTTTCAACCGTACATGTTTTAAGTGCAACGGCTTTCTATGCGAAGGCGACCCAACTGTCTCTCCATCAAGCCTCTATGAGCAAACGGAGGAAGGCAGGGGACAAGCTCAAGGAAGTGCTTCTTTCCCGAGGTCAGACCAACCAAAATAGTACGGCAGGAACTGGTCTGCACGCTCTGAATCATTCTCACACGCAGAACAACAACACAGCTGCAGGGAGGGCGAGAGGAGACGGTCTGACTGTGCTCCGCGCCGCAAAACATCTGCAGCGTGCGCTCGCAAACGCTAAAAAGAAATGCGACGGCGCACGCTTTGCATGCCAGGACCTGGACCTGCAACCTGGCAAACGTAAATACTGTGTTTGCCTTTGTGAGCCTCTTAAGATGTCAAATGTTTTATGGCCGCTGTGTCGTTTAACGACACACGGGGCCATTAGGAGGGGAAGCATGTGACACTCCGACACTCCAAAGAGTGTCGGAGTGTCACACTACATGAAGTAGTTACTTCATAACTACTTCATGCAGTAGTTATGCATAGGCCACTATTAATATATCCTTCAACTCTATTGTGTGAAAGCAATGCTGCATGCAAGTCATATTTCTCAGCATCTACTAGTTTGAAGGGAGCTGGGTGAGGCTGAATGAAGTTGTGTCATTTCTCCGTTTGTTTTCTCAGCACACGACAGTGATGAACTGACTGGAAGTGATTAAACCTGCTGTGAAAACAATTGAATTGCTACTGAATTTTCCACATGTTTATTCTATATTTAGTCTATATTAAAAAAAAAACCCTAATAACTATTTAAGTAATTTACTACTGGCATGTCATGCTGATTTTTCAGTGAACCGCGCAAGTCTTTTTTAATACAAGAAATACATTAAAATATGCAAATAAACAAATAATTCAATCTGCTGTTAAAGAAAAAAAAATATTTCATTGTCCAAAATGCAATAGCATAGCATTCCTTTGGTGTTTGAACATTGTAGTGACGGATACATCGGCAGCTAAAAAAAATAACGACAGAAAATATTTACAGACAAAAGTTTTCTTTAATCTTAATGCAAAATATATACGTAAATATATTTGTCTTGAGTGCCGCTTTTGCTTAATTATTGTTCTGAGTATGTTGTTTTTTCTGCAAATTTCCTTCTTTTTATTTGACAGATTACTCGTCACAATGAATCATTTCAGTTCTAATAACAATGACAATACAACTTAACAAAACCATGCTATTCCTACCGTAAAAGAAGAAATATGTGAAATGTTACAATATTTCGTTTTGGTTTTGTTTTTGCTTTTAAAGTGACATAAACAGGGCTAGACACTATTGAACTGGTATTCACAAAAGTGAATGTGTGTGATAAATAATCACCTTTCATCCACAGCAGCCCTGCTGTATTTACAACCTTGTTTCGATTACCTAATTATTATTTTTATTTTTTTGTTGCATAAAGCAGCAGCTACTGCTTTGGCTCTAGAACCACAGGAGGAAACGGAACATGATGAAGCAAAAGAAAAACAACCCCAAAGGATCCAAGTTTCCACATTAGTTTCCTAAAGGGAGCCGTTAGTAACAGTGTAGATGAGAACCTGCTTCCTGGTCTGTAAAATGAATTGAAGGCTGTCTGCTGAGTGGAAACTTATCGTCCTTAGCTCCCCTCTTTCCCAAGTTTCACTCTGCTGACTCAACAATGACAGGGAAAAAAAAAAGAAACAAACAAGGAAGAGAGTTAAAACCATCAGACAGTTTGCTGCTTCTCCCAAACCTCGACACAAGCAGCAAATTTCCAGAGTCCTGCTTAAGCTAAACCAGAACAAGAAGTAAACAGAGAAGTGAAAGCGGCGGCTGCACGGTTATGCAGCGCCAGTGTGAAAGCAGCTGGAATGGCTGGCATTTGATCCGGTGCATTCACTCGGCGCCAGATGTGGGGAGGCGGGAAGGAAAGTAGGTCAGAAGAGCGAGAGCTTCGTGCAGACGCGCGGTCGCCTCTGCCATCGGCGGCCCTAATGACACGCCCACACGTGCACACCTACGCATGAATGCACGGAGACAACAAGCGTGCATCTCGCGCACGCAAACACACACACACACACACACACACACACA
Organism: Micropoecilia bifurca; assembly: GCA_903067075.1. Taxonomy (NCBI): domain Eukaryota; kingdom Metazoa; phylum Chordata; class Actinopteri; order Cyprinodontiformes; family Poeciliidae; genus Micropoecilia; species Micropoecilia bifurca. The sequence goes on along the minus strand of CAEGAF010032928.1, from coordinate 66,908 downwards.
CACACACACCTAAACACGCAGGCTGAAGCATGGAGGTGATTTACAGCAGATCAGAGTTTCTGCTGACAGACAAGCTCTCTGCCCTTGGTTGCAGGGAGTGAAGATGGACAGACACAAAGTGGCCGTCACAGAGCTCCAGTGTTTTCAGTTTTCACTAACAAGAGTTGGCTTATGTCAGAGGTCCGGAGGGGGGCTGACGGAGTCCGACTTCACTGGTTAAAATGCATGAAGAACATTTAAGCATCCAGCTCAGCGTTTCTGTTTGTTGATTCAACAGGACTTCGACGTTGAATCAGCAGCAGCGAGCAACTATTAGCTCATGCCTTGATTCATTCATGTGCGGTTTAATGTTACGACGCTGCAAGTGAAATGGAGCTTTAGCAACAAGAAGGTGTTCGGCGCAAGAAAGTGTTGGCTCAAAGAGGCCTGAAAAAGCAGGCCTTTGTAGACGGGTAACTTATGAAGCATTCGAATATTTACTAGAAGAGCCGTTCAAAGGGAGGTATTGACGTGGCTCTGGGGAAGCGCTGGAAAAATCAAACCAGCTGAGTGGACCTGAACCAGTTCTGAGCGAACTACAGCAGCAGTAAAACGATAGGAGAGACGGACAGAGAGGAGACGAGGGGTGTGGCGCGGCAACATTTGCTCCTCTTGACCACGCGATCAGCAGATAGCGAAAGCCGAGAACCGCCAGCACTCTCACGCACGATGTGGGCTTTATATGAAAACACGCAGCTATTTATAAAACCCCTATCGACCAGAAACGGCTCAATCGAGCTGGATGGCGTTGGGGCGCTGCTTAAATCACCAGAACTGCTCCATTCACGGATTTTTCTACAACGCCACCGTTCATTCGAAGGCAAAAATAATTACCAGATAATTACCAGCTCTACTACGGTATTCGGCTCGGTTAGTCGTTACGAAGCATGCGTGTTCAAGTTACTGCAAAGTCCTGGAAACGCCACAGCTGTGGAAAAACAGCCGGCGGGCCAACAAGCATACCTACATAGACATTACAGCAACAAAAACAGTTTTTAAGAGTTTTTTTTGTCGTTTGTTTGTTTTAAAAACTTCTTTGTGTTCATGCAGGGGTTTTATTGATTAAAGAAAGTCAATAACAGAAGTTGAGACAAAGCGCAATATTTCAGCGCTTGGTCGCTGGGGTGTAATCCACTTTATTATGCTTTGCTTTTTTTTCCCCCCTCTTTGAAGCTTTATTAAACAGTGAGTCAGTCAGTTTCTCAGAGCATACTCGGTATTCCCGTGTGAGAAACACCCTGGAGTTCTCCCACCACAGTGAGATCTCTGGCTTGTCCAGGCACCTCGTCAGGCGGCCTAATTCCAGACGGCAGCAGGATCTCACTTACTGCCGTCTTCTGCATTGCTGCCTTTCAGCAGACACTTCTCAAACCATCTGCTGTTTTCCATCAGTGGTTTTGTGAAATAGAAAGGAAACGTCTGAATTCATAGAAGGCCCTGTTAGATACACCTGATCAGTGAGATGATCAAAAATATGCAGCCGCAGGGGGGTAAAGCGATATTGTTTCCAATAAATAATAAAAAAAAATACTATTTATAGAAGCAGAAGCTAAATTGAAAATAAATAGTAGGTGATAATATTATTCAAGTCTAATTTTTAATTTTCGTCATTCATCCCACTGGTACAGGAGAGAGTCGGTGTTATTCAATGTAATTAATAAAACGATCAACAGAGGGAGGAATAAACTCAATCCATGACCCTGCTACTGAAGGGCATTATGGAAAATGCTGAGGATACATTTACGGTTTATAGATCAATAGACATAAGTACAAAGTCATGACCCTGTTTGATGCATTCACTAAACTCACATTAAATGTTGGTCTTTTCAAATGTCTTAAAGAAGCTTTTGGACAACATTCTTCTCTGTAGCATTAAAAAGATTGGAGTTTTTAAATGCTGAGGAACTGGGTTAGGAAACATGGGATAATGTTGAGAACAAATACTTCTAATTTTGAATTACAGGTGATTAAATGCAGTCCAAGTTTTTTAGTTGTCCGGTTTAACACCAGCAGTTAGCTAAAGATCAGATATTGACTTATGTATCAACTTGGGCTGTTTTCATAGCAGATATAATGGTAGACTTGGTTCAATTTGGAACCAAAATGCCAACATTTGTTACATTTTCAGCTGGTGCCGTTTGTACCGAGTCAAATGAACCAAACCCTTTGAAAAAACTGTTCCTCTCCTCGTCTGTGGCGGCGTATCACCAAGAACCATCAAAGAAAATGACCCAAAAACTCAGAAAAAGACACAAAGCCTACTTCCTTCTTCACAAAATACATATATATAAAAAATGGATTTTAGCTATTGTAAGAGTTCTCTTTTGTCTTTAGCAAAAGACCGCAAGACATTTTTCACACTAGCTCTAGACACAAGTCTGTGTTTTGGTTGTATTTACTCAGAATGTCCTGCACTTTGTCTGCTTTCTGCTTTTGAAGTGGTCTCCGGTCCGCTTGTCGTTCATATATATGCATCCGCATTGCACCAGAGTTCACTTCGACCCGACGCCTAAACTTTTAGGAGAACTTTTTCTAGTCTGCATCAAAGCTCGATTGCGCATTCACACCTCCCCGAACTGAACTTTTGAGGCAAACAAACCAGTTTGGCTAAAGCAGGACTAAAGAGGGCTGGTGTGAATGCACTGCTTTCATAACTTTGCCAGACAACGTCCAGCTAAAGTACTTAGTATATCCCTTTTAAAAAGCAACTAGTATTTAATTTTGTGCATCTGTAGTGATGTGTTTGTTAGTACATGAAGTATAACCAATATTTTTAAAGCAATATTTTGCTTAACAGAAAAAAATCCTCCAAACTAATTCAAGATGGGGTCTTGTATTATCAAGTAGATGCAGTTGGCACTGTTTACATTTTAAGACTGCTGTAGGCTTGTACAATGCATAATAACTTAAACTTAAAATAACAAGCCTGAAGTTGGTTCAGGTAGGCAGGGAATGTGCTTTAGTTACTTGATCTTGTGTAAAAAGACCTGAGTCGACAAGCATTGTGAAGTGAAAACTCTTGTGAATTGCACTGAACGAGTTACCGCAGTAACACACTATACAGGCTGCCTATTCATGTAGCAGTAATACAGCGGTTGTTGTCCTAATTACGCCAATAAAAACAGCCGAACACATAAAACACAAGATTCAGCTACTGCTTCATGAAGGTCAATGAAACCACGAGCCGCTCGGCTAAAACTACACCATCTAGCTATAGCTACCCCACGTCAGGACGTCGCATCCTTACAGATGAGCTTGTTCTTTGTTAGGTTTTAACCAGCTGTTCTCTGCTTCATTAACAATTTACCACGTTGTTTCAGGTCCACTTAAATATTTAGAGGTATTGGCCCCAAAACTGAACTGATGCTGGAAATACAAGATGAACGGAAAACTATGGAATAAGTACAGCCACAAGGATGCGCATAAAAAACAGGCAGTGGCTGTAAATGTAAAAATAAAGCTTTGGTGAAAGAAACTGGTTGCATGGTGACACCCTTTGACACGTTGTAGATGAACATTATGATTCATTTTCTGCTTCATTTGTTAGGGGTTTGTCTGGGTCCTGCAGCCTGACTTGGTGACATTTCCCCACTGCAAGATTCTCCAAATCCCAAGTAATGAAGACATTTCTACACACAGCTTTTGTCAGGTGACTCCTCAGAGTTTGTGTTAGTTTTACCTCTGGATTCAGCTAAGCCATTGCAAAACCTTAATTTTCTTCTTAAGTCAATCTGTTGTTGAGATGGTTTCATATTTGCATTCCCCAGTGGTTTCTTTAAGCCAAAGTCCCTCTTTATCCTCAGGTTACTTTTCAGACATATGAACCTTGGACATGAAAAACTACTGCTATTTCAACCTACAAATTATTCTACCCGCCAAGACAAAACATCTAGTTTCGGAGCCTGGTTCTAACCGTAACCCGGTTTCCCCAAAAGGTTCCTGGTACTGAGGTTTGTGGTTTTGAAGAAAAGGTTTCAGTCAAACAAAAGCAGAGATTACAGCAGATTTCGTCCTATCAAGACAATTAGCACTTTTAACCTGTTACAACTACCTGTGTATTGTGATCATTCCTCCCTGTCGAGTTAATGTCTCAAATTTTCTCCAATTATTGATGATGTGCATGCGAGGCAATTCTTTTGCACTTTGTACAGCAAGTTTATTTGGATTCTTCGTAAACTTTGTAACACCCAAGTTAAGTTGCAAACGTTTGCAAATAATTCTTCATTTATTGAGGCTCAAAAAGCTGGTATTGTAATAGAGGCATGTAAAGTTTGTGTAAAAGCTTTGCATGCTGCTGCAACAGGATGCCGAGGCAACACCATGCTGCTTTTGTCTGCACGTGCAGGAAGCCAGCTTTATAAGAGCTCACCAATATAAAACACTTAATTAAAAAAATAAATTAATTAAAAAAGCCCCCAAGACTTCCTGAAGACTCATGGAAGTGATAAAGCCTGAATTTACAGACCAAATAGCCCGCAGCGCTTTGTCTCTTTAATAAATATTCAAAACAGGTCTGCAGGGGCTGGGGAGGAAATGCCTTCCCCACAAACAACCGTTAGAAAACACAGGCCTAATAAAGAGTCGGGATCTTGCACAGGAATTCGGTTTTGGCGTGTTTTCGCAGTTCCTCGCAGGTATTTCTTTTCACAACAACTCAGATTCAATCAGGTCACCTCACATAGTCGAACCAGTTAGCCCGTGATAAGGGTGTGTATTCCACCAAAAATGGTAACAAAGCTGACATTTCCCAGAGCAAGTGATTCTTTGTTATGTGTAAACAAGGGCTTTGTAAGTCATACTGCTTAAAACAACAACAAAACAAACAAACAAAAAAAAATAACTATGAGAGAAATAATTGTTTACTGGGATAACTTTGAGTCACTCCTTCACAGAGTAGCCATGTCAGAGTCTGAGGTTACGGCAGGTCGGTTATTCAGTACCAAGCAAAGACATATTTAGTAGGAAGAAGGTGCAGCACTGCTTGTGAAACTGAATAGGAAAACCTGACAGAAACACCCTTGACGACCCTCAAGCCATTCCGGCCTTCGAGCCTCGGGAAGAAGGAAAAACGTCCCAATAAAAACAAACTTCCCCTCATTCCACAAACATGAACGCTGAACTTGCGCCCTGATATGTTTGACAGGGCAAACAGCCACACGCCCACTGTCAATTCAGCCTCACACCACACACAGGCGTAAGCCTAAGCTTGAACACAAACACACACCTACTCAGAACACAAAGACAAGGCGATTTGAGCTGCACGTTAGGAGAAGATGAGATGTATCTCATGTCTCTCTGCCCATCTGTTCCTGGTCACCTTGCGATCATACAGATGTCGGCGAGGAGTGAAGGTGGAACCGAGAATAAGCAAAGCAAACCACAATGTTAACACGAGGCCCGTTGGCGTGCAAACGCTAAGTTGATCCCTCCCTGTCAGATACTAAACCAGACAGGCGTGAATGTGAGAGCGACACAAACACGAGAACTGGTCGTTTCCACATGATGCCTCCTTCCTAACACTTTAAAGGGCAACTAAGTAATAAATCTATGAAAGATGCATTGTTTGGGGGGGGGGGGGGTAAATACCGACTATATGAAAAAACTGCAGCAGAAAAGTCAATGCGACGCTTCTGAAACAAGTACAAGAACAATGAGACGCTTTCATCCTCCAATACATCCAAAGAATTTTAATCTTATATTACATGCATGAGTGTTCCCTGAAGGTCATAATTTGTTCGTTCTCCTTGTTAAACCAAGGGTGGCCATTGCACATGCTTTTGTGATGACACATGGATCAAATCTGTAGAAAACCTCAGGAAAAACAGAGAGAGAAAAAAAAATTCTTTTAGCTTGCAACTAATAATAAATTACTGTGACAACAGATGACTGCGTAGTGGAACAGGGACACACCATAAACAAGCAGACGTCCCTTTAGGCTCCTGCAAAAGTTAACAAAGTCACTGAGATCAAAGTAGGACTTCCCCTTTAAAAAAGCTCATCTTTCCCCTGATTGCTTGTAAGGAACCTCTCACCAGGCAAGTTCAGTTGGTTCATTATCTTATTTACGCAGGTTCTTTTCTCTGTGACGACGATGGTTTTATCTGTCATCAAGCTGAAACTCCAAAACCCAACCAGATATTTGCAGACCCTCAAAATAAACACTGCAAGCTTTTACGTTACACTCAACAAATGTTACAAAACAAACTATTTCTAGTAGGGATGCGCAGAATTTAGAGGCCTATTTTCTATCTCCAGGTTTCCTTAAAAAAAATAGAAAAATCTCTTTAAAGTTATAGTGAGTTTGAATTGTCATAGCAATGTCAGTGTGCGCAATATTATTACCGCAAAGGATTGCTTGGATGAAATATTTGTCAGGATATTTTACATAATACCTTCACATTTCTATATGTATTTGGTTAGCTAAATAAGCTAACTTCTCTTAAAGTCATGTAACGTTTACAAAAATACGTTTTTTTAATATATATATTTGTTAAAATGGTCACCATGTTGTGACAGTATAGGATGTGACAGCTCCTCCATCTTCCCTTTGATCTAACATTCTTCTGCAAAATGCACGGCTCCCGACCAAAAACAACCAATCAGAGCCAGGAGGAAGTTTTTAAACAGTCTATAAACTTTGTGCACCGCGGCTCAATGTGCTAATGGCAGAGAAATAACTTTCCTCCAGGAAACCTGCTTACCCGCTGTCATCGATTAGCCATGCTAGATAGCCTTAGCATTTGTGACAGGCTACTTTATATCACACTGATACTGAAAGTAAGCTTCCCTCAGTAACATTATCAGCACTTAAAATTGTTGTTGTCGCTGCAGCACGATGGTACTTCATCAAGGTGCATTAGCTGACTGGAATGAGGACTCTTCTGAGTCAGATGAATTACCGTCACCAGTTAATTTATTTTTTTATTATTTCCTCTCCAGTTTACCACCCAAATTTATTCCAAACATGTTCGTATGAACATGATAAAACAAACATCTGTTTTTAAGTGATCTTTGACTGGAAATTAAGCCATTCACTAACAGAATATAATTTTTCTTTTGCACAGATATATTATAGCATAAGCACAGTTTAATTCTTGTGCATTTTTCTAACTTAATGGTAAAGGTTTTTTTTAATATAGAGAAAGAATATAAGATAAACTGGACAAACAAATAACACGCATTTGATAATCACATTGTGAGTCTGGTTATTCAGCTCTGTCTGGGCTGAACTATAAATAGCATCACTACCATCACAACTAACATTTGTTTTAAACGCTTCTATTTTTATACAAGCTTCTTATAGCGGGAAGAACTATTTCACTTTTCTTGCCTTCTTCTTTCATTTCGAAGCACTAAGACTACAACAGCAACGAGCAATTATGACACACAATCCATTTCACTGCACAGAGGTTATGCAAGCCGAGCAAACAAACAATCAGCAGCCAACGGTTACAAAGCATGACAACACCCGTCTAGAAGCAAGCAACGGATTTTTCAAGGTTCGTCATCCATCTTTCTATAAAAATTAGGAGAATGAAAAAGCAAACCTCTAAAACCTCATCATGCATTTCAGGACAAAACGATTATTGAAATACTGCAAGAATCTTCTCTTATCAAAAGTAGTGGCGGGTTTAGAAAACAGAGTAAAAAAAGTCGGAACAACTTTGCAGATGAGGGCTAACTGTGGATAAAGTTTGACTTGACAGCTAAATGTTTCTTAAACCACCTTCTTGCAGCTTTATTAAGAATTTATCAAGTTATTTCACTTCCACTCAAATATTTAGTGGTACCAACCCCAACATAAGCTCGACTGTCCCGTTCAGGAAGGGGCGGATGACCACTAACCGGTTTTTAAAATCTCAAGTTGAAATTTGCCATCGTACCGCTCCCACAGTTTGTGCCGAGAACGTTTCAGAGACCAGAGATTTCTCCGGCCGTAAGCGGCATTGAGAGTCGCAGAGCTACCTCTCCACCCAGGATACCGCTGCGCACTGCCAGTCAGGTGGCTGAAAGAAAGCTGCTAGACTTTTTCCATGCTCACAACAGAAAAGTTATGTTTTTTCCAACAGGGCTACTATCGACAACAGTCGGACAAACTAAAACTGGATTAATCAACCCGTTTCAAATATGCTCCATAATAAGTACTTAAAACCTATGCCTACGTTTTACAAGTTATTGTTTTGACTTTTGCCTTTCTTTTGTGTCACTATCAATGTCTAATGATCAATAGTTTCCTTATTTTAGCAGCACTTTGTCCTCTTATGGTTGTGTTTTTCAGCTCTGGCATGATTCCAGTCATTTCACATCTATAATTCACCTCAATTCAACCCCTTAAAACACAGCAAGTCTCACAACATCTGAAACCCCTGCCTGGTTTAAGGCCAAACTCTCCTTATATGCACATTTTGATGACAAAGGAGCTGGAGCTAAGACAAACATTTTGATTTCAATTACTTAAACAAACCACAAGAAGCCACTTTTTTTTCTTCAAAATTTTGCAAAAAAAACAAAAAAAACAATCCATATTACAGGTCAGAGCTAAAGCATAAAGAACAAAAATATTTTCTCCAAAAACTAATTACAACAGAGAAGTCAACATAAAAAACAATGAATGAATCATTTTACAAATGCAAAGACCGTGAAGGTAATTTAAGACCTTGTATGGAAAGATGTTTTAAGAATTTTAGTTCTTCTACAAGAAGAACTAAAATATCTGTATGTACTGTAAAGACCTGCTGTTAAACACTAACATTATCACTATTTTATCTTCTAAAGGCTATGCAGGATTAATTCAAACATTTATTTACCTGGCAAAGCTGGAGGAGAAGGAGGGAGAGCTTGAAAAAATCTCACTGGCCCTGCGGATTGCTGAGCTGTCGCCCTGGTTCCGGTGCCAGGCTCCACTGATGGTCGTTACTGGGAGGAACAAGCCAGACACGGGTTTCTGGTCCTTCTCCTGCAGAGCGTCGCTGTTTCTAGCATTGATTCCAAAGTGGAAGCTCTGGCCCCCCGACGTGCTCACCCCACAGATCGAGATGGGGCTCGAGCTGCTCATTTGACAATACCCCGAAGACATCTTCTCCTTCTTAATCACGCCCGGTGTGCAGAGCTGAATGAAGCCTGTATCTTTTTCTTTCTTCACCACGGCGGGAAAAGTGGTTGTAGGGGTCAAAGAAGGAGTCTTGGACTTGGACTCAAGTGGGCTTGACGCCTTGCTACTGTTGCAGGCACTGGCCCTGGTGGTGCCGACGCTCTCGACCACGGAGGGTTTCACGTCCCTCTCGGTTGCCCCTTCTGCGAGCAAAGAATCGTCTCCCAGCGTGGACAAGAAGGCGTCATCGTCCCCCACGTAAAAATCGGAGGGGGATGCGGTGAGGTCAAACTCTTGAAGGAGATCCAGACTGGTTTCGTTGAACAGTTTCTGGTTCATGTCCACGTCTTTGCCGATGTGGTCAAAGGCGTGGTCCAGATCGTTGGGGTCCTGCTCGCCTTTATCCATGGAGAAATCCTCCGTTTTCACAGCAAATAGGTTGGGATCCGACCCCCCGATGAGGGAGTCCATGGAGGACTGCGTGATGTCTGCCATGCTGGCATCCAACTGGGGCAGGACCTGATGCCCAAAGGTATTGAAAGTCTGCGTCTGGAACAGCTGCAGCTCTTCAGGCCTCTGATCTTTGGTCAGGCCCCTGGTTTCTGAACTGTCAACCGAGGAACCGATCGTGGCAGGGGCTGAGGCAAGCTCCTCTGGAAGTGGGCTGTTGCTGAGGCCGTTGGTCACCTGTCCAGGCTGCATTAATGGGCTGGATGGAAGAACAACAGAAGGAGGAGAGGTGATGGACATGGCACTGTGAGGAGCCACCTTTAGAAGACCTCCCTCCTCAGGGCTTTCAGTGTAGACCAGTTTGCTTAGATGGTCATTTCTTCTGTACGCTATCTTCTTCACTCCACCTTGATCCATCTTTTGATTTGGGGAAGAAAAGACATTGTTAGAATCCCCCTTCACAGTGATTTGTGAATTTAACTATCCAGATAGCTGGAAAATATACAAACAATATAACTCTAGATATGACAACATCAATCTCACAGAGATTCTACAAAACAAGGGCAAGTTATAAACATCAAAATCTGCTCAGAAATCAAGTTTTCTGAAATGAATCTGTAAGCTCCTTCTGTTTGCTAACTGATAAAAAAGAAATCAAAGGCAAACCCTGAAGGCTTAGATGCCTTGCTGGACTCAAAAGTATGGTCTGTCAGCTAATTTAAGGGTAACAAGAACATGTGTGGACATGCCAAGAATAAACAAACAGGTTCCTACAGACAGATTACGTTGTTTGCTGAAGGTTTGGATATGATTCAAACTGTATTATACAATCAACTATGCGGCCTGCAAGGGCACAGATTTTACACAGGTCAGCATTTTTGCAAGGCTTCATAATTCCTCTCATCTATCCTCAAAATATGATATTTTTAAGCTGCTTTCGGTCAAAGCCATCAAGATATACTGGGGTTTTTCACAGAGATGCCGGAGAAGCTATATTTATTCGCCGGCTATACAAAACATGAAGCAATACAGCTTTCCCCTCCCTCACATGTTGCTGCCAATTGTTGGTCAGCTAGTGTTAAAAAACATTCCTGCATTTCTCCCACGTCGCCCGTGTTTAAAAATATTTCTTATCACTAAAACAAGGACAGGCAGGCACGGTGTGGCGACTAAAGGAGCAACATGCGTCGTTCGTATTAAGGTGACGCCATCGTAGAAGGTGAGAAACTAAAATTGGCAGGTCCCATAAGCAGCTGCCTGCAGGCTGGGAGCCCGAGCAGATAGCCTGAGTGAGTGAGCAGCTATATTGGTTTGTTACACTGTTACTACTATATAAAAAGCAGAATAATACTTAAAAAAACAAACAAACAGGTGATATTCTGCATAATAAGCATGGTTACCTGAAAATATATTTTGATGGGATGGGCGTTTATTCTACGTTCAGGTTTAACTCTCTTTCACAAAGTCACATGAAACGAAATTGTTTATTTAGGTAGCATTGATATGACTAATAATAACCTGTGAGTTAGTTTTCTTTGCTAAAAATAAAAATAAATAGATTACAATAATCATTTTTGTTTAAAATTTTACTATCACTGACAGGATGCCATAAATCAATGATGTTTTTACCTACCAGGCAGGAGGAAGACTATAATAAACATTAAAATCTCTCTAGTTATCAGATTTCCCAATATTTCCATAGTTTTTAGGATAGAAAAAATAAAAAATCAGCAACTAAAGCCTAACGAAAGCATTTGTGGATAGGCTGCAGAGCAAGGTCTCCCAAAAACTGGCTCTGCTGTGTTTTCAAGCGACTTAAGCAGTTTGCAGGGATCTTGTTATCCACTCTGTGGGCGTAACCTTTGAGCAAGGCATATCTGATCTTGTACATTTTATCTGTGGCAGAAGTCAGGACCCCCCATTCTGGGTCATGGGGGTCTTGAGGTTATTAGGATATTTCTTAAACTGGAAAAAAATGATGTGGTTGATGTATTGATAAACTAAAAAAAGAGAGTTCTTAACATTGATTCATTCAAAAAAAAATTAATGTGTATTTATTTTTATGTCTTTGTGGACCATGTCTATGTTAAATAAATCAATCAATAGAAAACAGCAATAGGATCAGTAATTGACTTGATGATCACTAATCAAAACCAATAATGAAGGAAATGGGTTAATTCCAATCTAGTACAAATTTGTTACAGCATCTTTTAGAGCATTTCAAATATTTATTACAAGAGTCAAAAAGAGGCTAAAAATAGCGCCTGCAGTAATGTATGAGCTGTTTGTTTTATTTTGCCCTCGGCTTATTAGCTTTGCTTAGACACTTTATAGAGCCGCATTCTGGGTCATAAACCATCGTTAATGATGTTATAGGCCAGAGACCTATTGGTCGTTAGCCATCATCTGCTTCATTACGTGTGTTTGGTCATTACAGTTTTGCGGATGTACTGTACTAGCAGCTCGCTGGTTAATTTGCATTTCCTGGCTGTGCAGGAGCCTCGTAGTAAACAATGTGCATCACCGTGTAGTGATATTTCTTGGTAGCTTTCATGTTGCTCCCTTTTATAGTTGCGAATTTCTTTCACCTTTTAGACGGAATTGGGCTCCGTTTCATTTATTTGCGCCTATAAAACCTTTAATTCCCCCCCCCCTACTACAAAACGTAATCTATGTAAACATCAACTCTGCGCCAGATCCCATCTCTTTGTAAACGTATTTTCTCCAAACAACTTTCCAGCCAGCAGTAGCTGATATTCACACCCAGCACTGGAGCAAAGGCCCGGGGCCTCTGGATCCTTTTGGACCCTCATCCCACTATGCATATTCAGCGGTCCTTACAACAGCATGGCTGAATGGCTGGGAGAACAGCGGAGACACCCCCCCTCCCGTGGCGTTTGACAGTTAGCTTAGGCTATTTGACGTTAGTTTGCAAAATAATTACAAACGTCCAGACACCTATCCCCATGCATTACACACTAATCATAACTAACCTAAGCAATAAGGATTCAGCTACCGATTTAACGCAAAGATCATTAAACGTCACCAAAATCCGAGATGAGCTACTGTTAGCATTTTGCGAACTGCTAGCATGCTAGGCTGCAGAGTGGCTAAGAGTTAAAGTGGCTACATTTCGAGGGGCTAAAGGCTACCACAGGCATTGTAAGTGCATGTCTAGCTGTTATTAAGTTATGTTGGTATATTTAATCGTATGCAATAAATATAATAAAAACTATCATATTTACCCTTGATATGACAGGCTGCTAATAAGAGTCCACAGGTCATCAGTCAACATTGTTTTGGTTGAAAGTGGCAGTTCACAACACGCTGACTGATTCTGTTACTCCCCACTCGTCGTATCGTCGCTACATGACTACACCAAACAGCAGCACTCGTGAATCTGGGTGTGTTCTGTCTGCTTTTCAGTTTCCCGGGTCCGATTTTGCAGTGAGTAGTCATGCAAAAATGTCACACTGCCTGAGCTGCGCTGCTAGCCGCTGGGAAAGTAGGTGCTAACCTCCAGGAAAAACATACAAAATGGAGATCAAGGCAAGGCAGCTCCAGCGCTCACCAGCGTTCAGGGAGCAACTCCGCCACCTGCTGGTCGGGGACTAGAACTGCGCGAGAAAGATCGATTCAGGGTCAGAGCTACAAATGGAAATCAGAGATAATAATCCAAGCAACAAAAAAATACACCAAACACAGCGATAATGGACAGAAACGGAACAATAATGCCAAAACGAACCGATTAATAATAGCATATCTCCAAGTGGCTCTCCACAAGCAGACAACAGCAAAATTAGAACTCAAAACACAAAACTAGCTTTTTGTTGTTTGGCAATACCCAAAGACTGACACCCATTGAACAGCTCATAAATGCATCCATACCTCAAAACCTTTTTGCACAGTTAAAATTACAAATTCAGACATAATTTATTAGGATTGCAGCACACATATATAACTACACAAAGTAGAGCATACTTGTCAGCCTTCAATACTGGACTTACATCTGAAAGTTTATTGGGGTGTGTCTCTAACCAGCTTTGCATATCTGCAGATTGAAACGTTTGCCAGGTCTTCTTTGTGAAGCAGATTGCCAGTTAGAATTAGGCCAAGGCTTTGACTGGGCCATTCTCACACATGATTATGTCTTCATCTGAATTAGTGCAAGTCTGCCTGAAAGGTGAATGTCCATCCTCAGTCTCAGCTTTTTTGGACCTCTGACATGTTTTCTACAAGGATTTATCCATTTTTAGACCCATCTTTCCATTCACTCTGGAACCCTTGTGCTGTGCTGAAGAAAACCAGATCAACAGCATGATGCTGTCACCACCATGTTTCGCCATGGGGGTAATATATTTGTGTGGTTGTTGGAGGTAATGAGCAGTAAAAGTCTTCTATTATATAAGTCCAAAGTTTTGATTGGTAATACTTGGTTACTGTGGCCCTGCATGGCTTGTAACAGAGAGCAAACATGACTCTGGATGGTTTTAAACAGTGCTCAATGAAAAACAGCAAAACGTGATAGTTTTTTATAAACCAAAACCTGTTTAAGCTTCTCCAAGACTTTATGTCAGTCCTGCCCACTGTGTTCCTTTATCTTCATGAATATGTTTGTTCACCAATGTTCTCTAAACCTCTGAGACCTTCTCAAAAACAGTTATATTCATGCTGAGGTCGTATTGCAAGCAGATCGACTTATCCTGTAAACGCAATCGGTTGGACAAGATCTAATTTTTAGGGCATCAGAGTAAGGAGGCTGAATATAAATGCACACCAACTTTTAAGATTTTTGTTTGAATGTCAATTATAATTTGTCCTCTGGTTTGCAATTGTTCACAATTATGTTGGTAAGTCTAAAAAAATCTAAACAAAATAAAACTTTGTCGTTGTAGTGTAGTAAAAATGTGCAAAGTCAATACTTCAGCAAGTCATAAAATGCATCTTAAATACCCCCTGCACGTTAAAGTTGATTTAAGACAAGCTGCAAATCAGTTCAAATTAAAGATTTTTTTTTTAAAGTATGAGTTTCGTTGTACTGTAATATACTTCAAATATTGAGTCATCTGTTCACATACTGACCACACTGCCCTCTAGGGGCACCGAGCAACATATAAAATTGAAAGCCCAATAATAAGCAAATGTATGACTAACATAGCGCTATATAATGGATAATTTAGCAGAAAATGTAATCAAATGTCCCCTTCAATCAGTGTAAACTTTGTCTTCCATCAGAAACCAAAGTCTGTCTGAAAACAGCTAGATTCACTGTGTTTCTCTAAACACGCCAGTTCGCACCTTGGCCTCTTTTGTGTGAAAATATGAGTGGAAGAAAAAGTGAGTGGGAGAGGAGGAAATAGGACAAAAGATGCTGTGAAGAATATCTCTGCAGAAAGGAGGATCCTGTTTGGATTGTTTGGTGCTTCTGAGGTAGTGCAGTAGCTCTCCACAAGACATCCGCTCATCTGACAATGTATTTTTCAATGGAGTACAGCTTAGAGTACTGATGTTGATCAGAAAAGATGCAGATTTTGCACATTGTAAACATGCGAAAGGACAAGCTTTTAAATGTTTCTTCAAAGCTGCACCATAGACAACTTCGTGAAAGGGCTTGCAAGCCCAAAGCTGCCATTTTAATGTTCTAGCAAATACAGATTTCTTACTTCACGCTCAGCTGGGAGCCATATTGTCTTACATTATTCATGCATGAAATTCAACTCCCTCCAAAATACAGAAACCAACCTTCATCGCTTTGCAATGAACAGAGAAATAAGCGACGACAGGAGGATGTTTCTAATAGGGGGATGAGTGAGATAAGTAAGTCACAGGATTTATGGGACATCTGGGAGGAGAATCATTTAGAAGCCAAATCTAGGACATGAAATCCTCGTCTGTCACGGCTGTCCTGCATTTTAAACAAGCCGCAGATCAAGCGGAGGTACACTTCACATCACGTCTGCTGTAGTACAGTCACTAAATAGTCAAAACATTACTGTACCAGAGAGACAATGTAAGAAGCAAAACATCACATCACTGGAGAGAAGAGATCAGAGAGCTCGCTGTAGCTCTAAATCCCTACTGTTTAAATCCCACTCAGTCCCCTGCGGCTGCTTAGCAACCCCTCTCCAGCACAATATACAGTGAATTAACAGGGTAAAGCGTGACCGCTGCCTCCTCTCAAACCACGAGTCAAGGGGGCTCTCCCACCACCATTGATGCCGTCTTGTAGCACAGCAACAATATGATTTTATTATAACTTCAAACAAACGCACACGTGAAAATCAAACAAGCTGCAAACAGTAAATTTGTTGAAGCTTTGAGAGTTTTTTCCCCTTGATGCTTTAGAAAAATTCCTAAAACAAAACAAAGAGAAAAAAATTAATAAACCAAAAAAAAAGAAAAAAAGGAGTCCCCAGCATTCAGGTGATTGAGTCATGCACTTAAATGTGTTCATTTTGCACCTGCACACGTTTGTGACCCACATAAAAGTGTATGCAAATGATTGTCAATCTTTTACTTCAGCTACGCAGCGTTTCACTTTATCCAAAGTGGATTTTGCACCCAAAGGCACTTGGCTTCAGATTTGCACTGCTGACTCTGTGACATATTCGTTTAACAGTTGCTGTGCAATCAGTCTCACACCTTTGCCTGCTTTGCTGGGTTTATTCCAGAGCAAAGTATTTCAGTAATGAGGCTTATTAAAGAGTTTTTGGCTGTAAAGATACGCAGCATGGGTAAAAGAATGAGACTCACACAGTGCCTTGCATAGTTTTACTATCCCTTTGAATTTTTGTCAACAAACTTCATTGTTATTTTATAAGGATTTAATTTTATTAGGACCAATAAATAAACCAACTCAAAACAGTGCGTACTTTGGAGGAGAAAGGAAAAATACACATGATTTCCCAAACAAAATTAAACAACAGTATGAAAGTCCCGGCACACCTATATTATCAGCCCCCTTTACAACGGTGCTACTAAATAAAACTCAGTGTGGAGAAGTCACTCTCATCATAAATCCAGATGTTTTGTGAAGAACTGATGGAGAACAACAACCTCATGAAGACCAAGGAACGCAACATTTAGGTTAGAGATAAAGTTGTGGAGAAGTTTAAAGATAGGTTAGACTTTTAAAAATACCAAAAGTCTTGAACATCTCACAAAGCACTGCTCTGTTCCGAATCTAAAAATGGAAATATTGGAGGAGAAAGGCCAGAGGTGGCTCTGGAGGAGCTGCAGATTTCCACAGCTCAGGTTAGACAATTCCTTGACCTGTATAATTTTGCTTTCACTTTATGCAAAATTTCCCCTGCCCCCCAAAAAAATACGTTGAAGTCTGTCGCTATAATGTGAGAAAATATGAAACAAGTGTATCACTACATTTTCTTCATTGCAGTTATCAGAGGAGCATCATGAAGCAGAGATGTTCCCCCAATCTGTGCGTCGTAATGAATCAAAAATCTGCTTATCCGTAACGACGGGGTCAGTTTTCAGTGGCACCGGTACGGTCAAAGGTTCCATCACAAGAGCGCACCTGTCAGATTTATTTCTCGTCTTATAACTGCTGCATTGCTCGCAGAAGAGGGTAAAGCCGTCCCGTGGATCTGCAGCTTGTGCTTGTCACAGCGGATGAGTTCTGGAGTCGCAGACGGTGACACCTAACCTCTCTCGGGATAAGCGCGTCAGCTGAAGGTGTTAAATATGAATGCGCCGCGAAGAACCAAACGCTTTGGATTAAAATCCGCGCCGTCGGGAAGCTGGAGCCGCGTAATTACAACCCCGATTCCTCTTCTGCCAGCTGCGCACCGCGCCGCCCGTGGTCACAGTAGAACCGCACAGATACCTCCCCACCATCTCTCCCTCCCCCCCATCTATCAGTCCGTTTTCATGTTGATGGACTGCAAAGTGACATTTTCCTTTAAGATGATGTAAGACTGAGCTTCACGGGTGGATTTGTTTCCCCTCCTCCATGTCACAGCTCGGAACAACATTATCTTAAATCTTCAGCCGGTTTGGCTGCTTCCGCACTCAGCAGTTTGGGGAGACTGGTGCGCAAAGGAGTCTCGCTTCCTGCCTCCTCCTGCTCCTCCTCCTCCTCCTCATCATCATCATCATCCTCCTCCCAATAAGCGCGTTTCAGCATCCCAGCAGTCAGGAGGAGAGCGACAGGATGCTCTCACAATTTCTCTCCCATTTCATCCTGCATTTAAGAAGGTCGAGTTAAGATCCAGATTTTCTGAAACTTTTTTAAAATTGCATTTTTTTTCTTTGTTGAAAGTTCGCTTTTATTCATTCGAAGTCACTTCCACGACCAAATCGCAGCGGCTGCCTGTAACATGACGCTGGTTACGATAGTCGATGCTGGACTTTTACGCACGCACTCGAAGGATGCGCCGTAGACGTATATTTGGGATTGTTCTGTCATAAAAAAAAAGAAGCGCTGGATGCCGGCAGGACTGCGTCTGGAATCGGGACTCCGCTTTTGGTGTCTGAGCGCCTCAGCTCCATGCAGCTGCATCGCACACCCTGAACTTCTGGGACGCGTCGTGCGAGAGAGAGATGGCACTGAGCGAAAACTGCAAAACGCAGCCCGCCAAAGATCAGGGCTCGGTGCAAAACCCTCCGTCGGACGTGGTTGAGCTGAACGTGGGTGGGCAGGTTTATTACACCCGTCACGCCACCCTGACGAGCTTCCCGAATTCCTTACTTGGGAAGCTGTTTTCCAACAACAAGGGGTCTTCAAATGACTTGTCACGGGATTTCAGAGGGCGGTATTTTATCGACAGAGATGGATTTCTGTTCCGGTACGTGTTGGATTATCTCAGAGACAAGCAGGTTGTCCTCCCGGATCACTTTCCAGAGAGAGGGAGGCTGAAAAGAGAGGCCGAGTACTTCCAGCTGCCGGAACTGACCAAACTTCTGTCGGGCGACGAGCCGAAGCCGTTTCAGGATGACAGCGACTGGGATGAGGAGTCGCAGAGCAGCGATCACAGGCTGTACCCGTCTTACTCCCTGGACAGGAGGTATGGTTACATTACTGTCGCCTTCAGAGGCAGAGAGTACCACGCTGACCCCAAGGCCAAAAAGTTACCCAGGATCTTCATCAGCAGCCGGATCGGACTGGCCAAGGAGGTGTTTGGAGACGCCCTGAGTGAGAACAGGGATCTGGACAGACCCCCGGACCGATACACCTGCAGGTTTTACCTCAGGTTCAAGCACCTGGAGAGGGCCTTTGACATGCTGTCAGAGAGTGGCTTTCACATTGTGGCCTGCAACACCTCGCTGACTGCGTCCTCCACGGGTCATTACGCTGACGACAGGGTCTGGTCCAACTATACACAGTACATCTTTTACCGTGAGTGAATAATCTGATTCTCCGTTCTGTTCGAAGCGATGCGAGGTGACCAGAAGGTTCTGTAAGAAGTGGCCAGATGGGGGCCATACAGGTGAGGGGGGGGGCGGGGGGGGGGGGTCCGCATCCCGGACTGGTCTTCAGTTCATCGCAGGGCATTTATTTCAGTAATCCATTCAAAATAATAATAATTTAAAAAAACAAAACAAAAACGAAACTCACATATTATTAACATTACATAATGTGTGTAAAGCACTTATTTATTCCCATGTAGCTGATAAATTAAGTCTCATTTGGAAATTTTATATTGCATAAGACTTCTACTGACGAATATGTATTTGTGCAATGCACTACTTGGTTGGGGCTCCTTTTACATCATGGCAAGAAGGTAATCAGTCCATGGTTCTGCTGAGGTGTTATAGAGAGACCTTCAGCCGCTTCGCATTGTTTTGTCTCATCTTCTTCCTGGCAATACACCAAAAGATACCTGGAGAGGGCCTAATGTCCTACAGACTAATGTCTGTAGGACATTAGTCAGCCGTTGGCCAGAAAAAATTCAGAGCATGCTTCCCTCTTCTGACTAGCTTTATGTAGATGCTGTATTTTCCATCGAAATGTCTCACCTGCCCACACTGCTTGAAGTACTGTTTCCTGGTTTATTATCTCCTGATGACTGTGTTCACTTTAGATTTGTTAAAAAAAAAGTAAAAAAAGTGAGTGGATCATCACAGGCAGCTGAAATGGCTCCTCAAGGAACTTTTTGGTTTTGTTCAAGTCAAGGAGTCAGTTTCATAAGTGAACCGTATCATTATATTTGATATATTGATACAGATGCTTTTGACAATGTCTTTGGTTCAGGAGTGAATTAAAAAAAAGAATCCATCCGCTTCAGTTCATATCATGCTTATTTCAGGTGAATCTTAAAGCATGATATGAACTGCAATTCACAAATTGTGAATCAATCCAGACTCTTGAAAATATGTTAGTTCACTCTTCTGCTGAGGGTTTTGCTTGACCTTTTTTTTCCCACCACATGTTTTCCTTCCACTAAGCATTCCATTAAAAGCCTTGGACACAGCACTTTCTGAACAACCAGCTCCTTTTGCAATGACTTATTGTGGTTTGACCTTCTTCTGGAGGGTGTCAATGAGTGTCTGCTGCACAACTGTCAAGTCAGCAGTCTTACCAAAGATTACGAAGGCTGCAACATATCATTTTAGTGTTAAAAATCCCTTTTTATTAATCTTCTACTTTTCTAGAGAACTGAATTGTGGATTTCTGTTGCTGTTCAGCAATTTATGTAAAATCAGATAGAAATATATGTGATATATTGCTGTGAGTGCAATAAAGTATATGGATTTTGCTTTTAGTGTTACTGAAATGAATTAATTTTTTAATGATATTCAAATTTTCTGAGATGTGCCTGAGGTCTTGTGGTGGCCCATCAAAAGATAAGCCATAGCAGAATTTCTGTAATTTAATAAGGTACATTTATATGATTGAAATTTCGCACTGACAAGAAAAAAATCAGAATAATTTAAGATCCTTTTAAAAAAAATTCTAATATTCTGTAGTTTCATAATTTAAAGTACTTACATGAGATATGTTGGAACATACTTTTAACTCACACAAAATTTATTGTCCATAATTTAAAAAATCTACATTTTTTCCAAATTTCTGACCTAATCATGTAAGCCTGGAATAAGTAAACTAATACACTACATTATTTCTATTAATTCCATTTTCTGTCATATTTTAAGCAAAAAAAAATAAATGTATAAACATTGATGGGTATTTTCTTGAACCTTCATTTAAAAGAACCACAGACAACGCATGTGAATTATTATGACAAAGCTTTTGCAAAAGGAGAAGATTCAGCAAACGGCTCCTCCAAGCCGTTCACTGAGCGTTCTGAAAACTTTTGGATTCAGCTCATCTTTTATTATCAAGCAACAGGAAGGAGGATGCTTAGAAAGACAACAGACATAAATTATTACTGCACACAGGCAGTTTCCAAGGTTGGGAGTATTCCGGTTGATAAGAAGACACCTGTGGAAGCGNACACTTTAAACTGAAAATCACAATCTATATTAACTATTGTTGATTAGACTGAATATAAAGTAATAACAAAATGATAATACCAAAACATCTCTAACAAACATTTTATTTTCATAATTGATAAATTAATTAGTCCTTCCCTTCCCTGACAGGTTTATGACAACCTGTGAGTCAATTCGCAGTAAATTGAAAAATCAGGCATACAAAAACACAACAATGGAGTGGAAAACGAAGAAGAAGGGAAAAAAGGCCAACTCCTCCTCCCCCAAACCCATCTCCTGTAAATGTTTAAATCCCTTTCAGCGGCTTTCCGCAAACTTCTGTCCGGAGTCCGAGATTAGAGGAAGACTTGTTCATAACCCCCCCAAGGAAGTTGAGTCACAATGCCACCACACTTGAAGTACACATGTGTCATGCGTAAATGCAGCTTACTGCTCGGGTCCTGACAGCCTCTGGGTTATGAATAATATAGCGCCAGTGGGCAGCAAAAAAAAAAAAAGAGGAGAAAGAGATATAACATGTGTGGTTCTGAGTCAGTTTTACTTCGGAACAAAGACTGTGGATCAGCTAATATCTTAATTAGCGACAAATCTGGCTCGTTCCTTTGAAGAGAAGAGAGACATATGGACAATTAAAAAGCCCTTTGTTCATCATCCTGAATTGTTCTGAATGGCTCCCTTCAGAAAAGCCTTGAAAACATATATGCTCACATTTTGTCAATTTAGCACCACAAACATATGTGTGTTGTTCTGGGATTTTATGCTGTCTACACAAAAAACAAACATGTATTTGTGAAACCATTGTTGAAATTTGCAGTTACGATGAACTCACTTTATTCTGACACTTTTCTGTCTTTTCCTTTATCACATTGTCCTCGCCCCTAATTGTGGTCATTAAAATTATACATTAAGCGTTGAGATTAAGGGCAGTGAAAGGCCATCCATACACCTTTGCATGCCTGTTAGTTCAAAATGATATACCTCCAAATATTGCATTAAAATTGTCCTAGGCTATGGTAAAGTAGCACAATAGCTACAATAGCACAATAATTGCAAATTCTCTCTGCAGAATTTGCAGAGAGAATTTGCAATTAAATATATAGTCAATGTCCTTTGCTGTGATACTCATAGAGAATCCAGCGCAACAAATGCGAGAAAGCTGTGCACCGCACACTCCACATGTCACTGAAAACACTATCACTATTGTGAAACATGGTGGTGACAGTATTATGCTGTGGGGTTCTTTTTCTTCAGAAGATTGATGATGGAAGGATGGATAGAGCTAAATGCAGGGCACTCCTGGAAGGGAACCTATAAGAAGATGAAGACTTGAGACCGAGACGACCTTCTACTTGTGTGGACGTCTTTATGCTTTACGGTGTTTGTTTGTCATAAAATCCTCATAAGATCCTCATAATCCTCATATTCACGTTTTTGACAAAATGCAAAACTTTCTAATATGAATCATCTACAGTAGTACCGTCTTTCAAACTGTGCAGTTTTTTTTCACCGAGAGCTTTACTTTGACTTTCTGAAATAACCCACTCTGTATGGGATTTCCTGAGTCATTCATTATTCTCAAGCAGAGCACAGAGTGTAGGTGTTCTCCTCTTTCTCTCCTCTTTCTCTGTTAACAAACACCGCCATGGGATGAAGACGGGAGGATGAGAGGGCGCTACAGTCCAGCACGACGAGGAAAGCGGGACGAAGAGGAGACGAGAGCCAAAGAAGTTGCGATGAATCAAGGAGAAGAAGGGAAAAGGCTGCAGAGGAAGTGGATGGCTGGATGAGGGAGTAAAAGTTGCATGAGACTTGGCCACGTGGAGAGGGAACTGAGGCAGAAGGAAGCAAGAGGGAGAGGGAACAAAAATAGATGAAAGTAAGGATGAGACAGGAAAGTTTGTCGAGTGTGAGGAAACGGTGGGAGGAGAATATTTTAGGTGATAAGACAGACTCAGGAGAGGAGAGGATTGCTTTTCATTAGAAGAGAGCTACACTTAGAGGAAACATGCATGTGCAGGAAAACGGAACATGCAACATGCATCATGCTGATGTGTCCGTCCATCAGCATAATGGACGGACACATCAAAAGCAGGCAGGCGTGAGAGGACCTTGCTTCGTAGCATCACCGCGGCCTGAATCCACCATCAGAACTAATACCGTAACCTCATTGTGAATGTGGGACACTGGAAGGCCTAGAGCAGGTAGTCCTGATGAAACAATGCAAGAAGACAAACAGAAATATTAGGAGGAGGGGGATGAACCAGATCACAAGCCTTAACGTTGTTCTGTTGTTTTCTTTTGGCAGAACATTGAGCTGCTTTTTGCACCCACCCCCCCCACTTATGCAAACATCCAAACACCAACTCATATGGATGGAAAATGATACTCCAAAATGAGCTAAGTGATAGAGTTTCCTTCCAGCCTGCCGATTCCTTTGCATCATTCATGTTGCTCTTTTTGCTAAATGCATCAGTAGTTTACTACACAGCTCCACAGATTCTCCACATTACCATAGACATTTTGCATAAAGCTGTACTGTAAATGTTCTCTTCTTCCTAGTGTGTTCTCTGTTCAGCCATTCAGGTCTTCACTTTCAAGGTTTTGGTTCATTTCTCAAACCCTGTTGAAAGTATTCTTTTGCTTCAGACAAAGAGAGAAAAGAAAGAGGACGAATTTGAACAAAAGGGCACTCTCATCAAGAGGTCACAGTAGCATCATAATGTGCAAGAGCCTTTTCAACTGATGGGCAAGATGAATTATAATAATTTAAGCAAGTACTCAGACCAAATTGGAATGAACTGATTAGACGGCTTAGAAAATAGAAGAATATATAATTATAGTATTATAGAAGCTCAGCCTATCATGATTGGAAAATATGGTGGTTCTCTAGGCTGGAGATTTGGTGTGGATAAATTAAGCATCCAGTGCCATAAATGCATATTTGCCCATGATATATTTTATTAATAAAAACATAAGTAAAACATATCTGCACAGTCGGCAGTTCATAAGGGTAACAGCTTGTGTTTTACATTTTCCTGATAAATCAATACCAAATACACCCGGTAGATGAGGATACATCGTCATAGTTACCAATAAACATGCTTTATGGAAGTGAAACAGCTCATGAGTGACTTGAGTTGTTTGTGTTTCATGAAAGAAATTGCACATTTCACAATGGCAGCAAAAAATAAATAAATCAGAGAGTGCACTAAGGCCTCTTGCTATTTGAATAACAACGTATTCAGGATCATATGAGAGAGGATTGAAATAAAGATCTGCTAAAAAAACATCCATTCTTCCATATCTGCTGGTCCATACAGCGCCATGGGGAACCATTATCTATCTCCTGCTGTCAACGGGGAAAAAGCAGGTTATACCTTGGACAGGTCGCCAGGGCAACACAGAGGCACACAGAAAAAACAACCATCCAAGCTCACACTCATACCTCATGGTGATTTACAGTAACCTAAAGGTCTCGTGTTTGGACTGTGACATGAAGCTAGGCTACCTAAGACAACCCACACATGCAAAGGAGGAACATGCAAACTCTCCAGGCCAGACTCTGCAGTCCGGCTAAAAAAAACCAAACATTTCGAGGTTTTAATACATCAACTGTCCAAAGAAATTCCCATCTTAGATTAAACTAAATTCTTGTTGATACCTTGTCTTTATTACTAATGTGGCTTAATCATCTGCATTTAGCTGAAACAGTCAGGAATTAACATTTGCAGTACTTACAAAAAAATATTGCATTCCAAAAACATGCTTCGTATGTTGTTAGATTTAAAAAAGTCCATCTTTATTATTGTTGTTACCACATTAAAAATTCCAGCTTGTTGTCGGTTATGTCTGAGGATAGATGCGTCATGAAGGCAATATTCAGCTCTAGAGTTTCCCTCCCCTTCTCCTCCTGCACTCACTGAGACACAACAGTGTTCAACCTATTTCTTCTCAATGATTTGAAACTGGAAACCGTGTCGTACAAAAGGAGGACTTTAACTTGGTTCATTGGTTTACAACTAGCTGTCATCTTGCATGAAATAAGTCCATAACCTCGTCTGAACTTACCGACTCCTTGTCAAAGCGACAGAAATCATAGTTAGGCCCAGAGAACCTGCAACTCCAGAGGCAGAAATCATCTCGGACTCTGACAGAGTCATTCCCAGTCAGAGTGGGGAGAAATGTACCGTTGGATAGAGAACGGTTCCTGGATGTGCTTGTTAAAATAAATCCAGAGCTTTCAGTTCGGTCCACAAGCCGGTGATGTGTGGCCATAATTGCTTCTGAACAGTGATAACAAGACAACAGGGAGGGACAGGGAGAGTAATCTATTGCTTGGGTCCAAAAGAGGAAGAGATTGGCCCATTGCTGAGCTCTCACAGAGCCTGGTTGGAGAGCGGATTGGCAATACCTACAAGAGACGAATGATGTTCCTGTGAATAACTCATTTATGTCCATAACAGCACCTTTGCAGAGGAATGGTTGGCAGTAAGAGGAGAAATGTGAGTCAGAGTCTTTGCACCTCATCAATCTAAAGCAGGCAATCTGGCCCAACTCTGGAAAGAAATCAGTTTATTAGAAAGAAACTGATATAAAAGAAAAATCTAGTTCTTGAAGCTATCCAATGAAACACACACATGGTTTTACTGTTTGCATAACCCTAAACAATTGGCACATTCATTGAAATTTGATTAACTGTTTCCCTTTTTAACCTGAAATACTTAATGATAAGTACAGTACTTATGTACAGTACATAAGTACATAAGTACAGTTACAGGAAGATTAAATAGTCCCCCACCTTTAAAAAAAGCTTTAATTGCCTCTTGTCTTTACTGCATCCTGCAAGACAGTTGACTCTTAATTAAAAGTGCAATTTTGACAGATTATCAAAGTGAGACTTATAAAAACCAACTTTCCAAATATGAGAGGAAATAACAGAAATTAAATGCTCTCTCACTTAATTTCAAACTTCCACCAATGAAAATCTCCAGCATGCCTCACGCTTAGTATTATTGTCCCTTCTTCTGCTATTTTTGTACCTTTAAGAAATTAGAAGGCAGGTATAAAAGTTCTTCCTGGATCTGACACACAATACCGTAATAATCACTCCAGAGGCACTTAATGGTTGCTTGGATGAGAATCTTCTTTCATGGTGAGTGTTTTCTGAAGACAACAGGATTCAAAGTGTTGGTATGCAGAAGGAGACGTTTGCAGATTGGAGCTTTTTGTGAATCTGGGGGAGGGAGGGTGTATTAAACTCTTCTATGGCCTGACAAAGTTAAAAATGGGTAATTAACAGAACATCTATGTAGTGCTTTGCAAAAGTATTCATATCCCCAGATCTTTGTCTCATTCTGTCACATTACAGCCGCAAGCTGAAATGAATAAATCAATTACGGTGGAAAGTCTTTACGGTGTGCCCAAAGCAGGTCAAGAAATTGAAATCGGTACCTACAGTCGTTTTTCTGTAAAATAGCTCCAGCTTAGTCAGAATATTGACAGTATGTCTTATCGTAAATCCAAACTACCTGGCTCTTTGTTTAGAGCTCCCTCTGAATGACTGAGTTGTCTCCAAGTGACTACCTAGATAATAGTTTCACTGATTCTTCTCAATAGCGAGCAGAAGCAATGACCGCTGCCAGATTTTAATATTAAAAGACTGAAATTGTCTCTATCATTATTTTTTTCTGTCGATTCTGCTAAACAGTGTCCTTTTATAAAAAATAAAATGCATTGCTGTTATTCTTATTAAAATGTCTCCAGAATGTAAGGAGAACACGTCTTGCAACACATTTTCAACTTGATTTAGTCCTAAATCTAGTCCGTAACTTGGTAGTTTTGCAGCTGAACCGTACTCTTACCCATTTCACATCACAGACTGAACATTTAAATTTCTTCACAGCAGTATGTCTGATCTTTGTACTGCACTCCCCGGTCTTCATGATGCTGTTTGTTCTCTAATGTGCTCTAACAAACGTATACGAGGCCTTAAAATGAAAGTTTTATTAATGGTGGCAAAACCTTAAACTACTTAACAAGACGTTGCTGACCGGAGAAAGAGTGAGCTAGGTGAGCTAGTGAGCTTGGCGGCTAAAGCACTTCCCTCTCGCTACAATTTCCAGAACGCTGGATATGAGTTCAATGGAATTATTGAATATTCTTTCAGACGGATTATCTACTTGTGTGTCTATCGCATGATATTGCTGATTTATTGTCCAGCCCTACTTTGTGTTTGTCTATTCCCTAAAGTTGTGTGCTTCCTGAGGTAAATACTATTGCGGGGCAGTGTAATATAGAAGTTTCCCTATAACGACAGCTCTAAGGAGAACGATTACTCCTTCTCTCCAGACGATCCTCTTGAGGCATAATTTAGAGGATGATAAGAACACCTTTCTTTCCATCTTAATCAGGCCTTGTGCAGAGGAGAGGTGTGGCTTAGGGTCAGGAGAGAGAGAGAGGCTGAGATGGACGCATTCAATCTGCCTGCGTTGCTTGTTCGTCTCTCGGTCAGGGTGACACTCGTCAGATCGGCACCCTCTTGACAACGTTCACGTGTCATTAATACTCAGCCGGTGGAGCTGTCACTCTCCTCGCGGGTATCAGCCAACGCAAGACGCACCCTGGAGCGTACAAGACTGATAACCTTGAGTTAGATCGTGTGATTTTCACGGGGGCACACCACAACACTTTACTTAATCCTCCCCCCCCCCAGCTCATTCCACGTTGAAGCTCTTCATGGACGTAATCATTATTGGCAAATTCAGAAACGCATTATTTTGCATGGCATGGAAACAGCTGTAGTCATCAGTCAGGCTGGACATCGGGTGATGAAGCGAGTCTCTGTAAAATGGATTTCCCTCCTGCTGTAGGGACAGTCGCTGCATTTGCAAGACAAGCCCTTTTTGTGCTGCAAGGGCACACTGGCCTCATTTGTGAGTTAACAAGCATGTAAGCTATTCTTCCCTCGAGGCGGCGGAAGATTAAGGAATATTTGGTCAGCAGCATCAGAATGTACTCGCTGACGGGCTGCATGTATTTTCAATCAACTTGCATTTAGCCTTGATGTATTGCACAGTACTTCCCCTCACCCCGTCACCCGCAAATAAGGTCAGGAGCATTCACTATGTTTTGTTTATTTCACAAAGTCTTGGCCAGAAAATTATATTGCACCTGGGCCAGGCAGCACCTGAAGCACTTCAAGATAATTCAAACCGCTCAGTCTCACTGGGTTAGGCTGAGTTACAGGCAAACAGACAGTAATGAAAAGACATGTCGCTTAGATGTTGTTTTTTTGTTACACTCAGACAGCGTAGATGTAAAAGGCTCCCTTTTTTAGTTTAAAAGTTATTCTCATGAATTTTGACTCAGGTTACAGTTCACACTTCATCTGAAATCATATTTAGGAAGGAGGCAGCTTAGGGTCACTTGAGTCTGTGACAAAATAAAACCTGACGGCTGAAACTAGATAATGACGTTCACTTTCTAAAATAAGCATAGCTCTTCTTTCTCGGTGTCAGACAATAAGTGAGACTAAATGTTTAATGTTTTAGGTCAATTCAGTTTATCAAACATATTTAGTAAATTTCAGATTATGGATATATTTAAGCTTCCTTTGAAGTGTACATACATTTTCTTGGAATTTGGTAACATTGCCTTTAAACTTTGATTATCCTTACAGAACAACAGTTTACTGAAACTTCGGCCCATTCCTCTTGACAGAGTACGTTTTTTTAGGTCATCTTTCTCTTATAGAAAAATCGACGCTGGGAAATAAACTCAGTGACATTTTACATCTTAATTTGTCAGAGAACTCTGCCTTCAGTCCACATCATGTCCTACTTTTCTGCCAATTAGAGCCTCTAAAATCTACAAGCACTCACATCTCTACAAAACTGATCTCTCTCGGGCATGATGAGGACAAACATCGCCGCTGTCATTGTTGGGTGGAGGGGGTCGAGGGTGGGTGGGTTTGGGGGATACCCCCTGAGATATGCTGTGTGCTGAGCTCAACTCCATCTCTGTGTTATTTCTAAGGAGTTCAGACACACAGCCTCAGTCTGGCTTCAGAACCATCCGGGGTCTGTTAATGTGGAGGAAATCAGATCTCCCAGACAGGCAGCACGGAGCTGAGAAAAACACATTTCAATCAATAGCTTCCCTGAAAAGATAGTAAAGTGAACACACCCACTTGTTTAAAGAGAGTAATGCAACTCTTCATCTTTTATTCAGCCACAGATTCAAATTCTGGATGTTTTTGGGATTTATTTATTCAAGTTGGATATTATAAACCTTCCTGTATTCTTCTTCTTCTTCTTGCTTGGGCTTTAGATTTACCATTCGTAGCAATGTTGGCTATAAACATTATCATGAAGTCATTAAAAAAATAAATAGGATTCTTTGGCTAAAGCTTTTGAGTCTGTAAAGTAGAAATGCAAATCACCGACAATATTTTTTTCCGCTCAGGGAAGACCTTGTGTGTTATCTTTAACCCTTGTATGTAGAAATGGGGTCCAAACGACCCCACACACGTAAAACTTGTATCGTATCATTTTCCATAGTCCTCTACGTTTACCTCAGTCCTCGCACACACAAGGAATTAAAAAGAAAATACCACCTTGCAATATAAATTATCTAGTTCATTTGTAACCTTTCAGTTTACATCCTCAAACCAAAGACCAACAGCAAATAATAACAAATCAATATATTTATTGGTAGCAGGCAGGCTGTTCTCAGCACTTCAGAATCTGTTGATCTATTGGGATTTTCAAGTATAAATATTTCTCTTATTTAAAGAGGATGGTGCATAAAACAGAAAACAGAAAATATCCACAGAGCAGCAGTTGTGTTGTTGAGCCTTGGGGATACAATGTGTAAATGTGACTGCTTCCAAAATGATGAAAAAAAGAAAAGTAGCAGTATATCAACAAAATATCATCTGTAAATGCACAACTTTGTGAACTTTGAAGTATATAAACTACAGTAGTGAAAACCACTCTGTGGGCCATTTCTTTGAGCTATGAATGGAAAACTGAGGCAATAATTCGCACAGGCTCAATGTTTATTGGATAATAATAAAGTGGTTGCCTCTTCTGAGAAAACAGGCTCTTCTCAGTTTGAGTTGCAGCCTTCAGTTCGTTGGGTCAGAATTTGGTGTAAACAACAGGAAAGCATGAATCCAATTTGTTGTGTGTCAATGGTTCAGGATCGCAGTGGTAGTTTGATGTTGTTGGGAATTTATTCTTTTCACTCTTTGGGCCTATTTGTACAAATTAAGCAACATGTTACGATATCATTGCTGATTATGTTTATTGCTAATCAGTGTGCCTGTCCAACCCCACTAACAGGATAATACTATAATACGTCGCTAAACCTGAGTGATGTCACTTTGGTTTCTTGAATATGACGTTGACTTCACCTTAGCGGATTCCAGTCACCAGATCTTAATCCAGTAGAGCATCTTTGGGATGTGGTGTAAGGGGGGGATCAACATCATGGATGTGCAGCTGAGGAATCTACAGTCTGAGGAATATTAACACTTTGTTATTTCTATGCTACAGAGAATTATTGCAAGAAGGTCAAACTCAACATTTGCAAGTGGCCACTGCAAAGCGCATTTGCTTTGTTATAAATGCAAGCTCTCAGACTTTGTACTTTTTTGGATGCATCTCTTTAACCCTTGTGTGTGTTAGGACTGAAGCAAACGTAGAGGACTATGGCAAATAATACAAGTTTTACGTGTGTGAGGTCGGTTGGACCCCATTTCTACACATAAAGGTTAAATCAGAGAAAAACCTTGTCATTCTAAATAGTGGGGTTTTTAACTTGTGTTGCTTCATTATTTAATTGGTCTAAATAAAAGAAATATGGGTAAATGTTTTCAGTCGGTAAAACATTTTTTCTCTGGAATAAGCTACAAAATATCACTTATATACTGATTTTTTAATTATTTTAAGGGTTTTACTATGACTGTTCCAAGAGAACGAAATATTTAATTGTTTTATTTAACCCTTCACTGGAAACAAATTGAATCAGATATTTGTTGGCAGGCCTATTTGTATCATATCTGTATTTACTTTTTTCCATTATTTTGGTTCTGCTGATGTTCTGATTTGAAGCTCTTTTAGTTCTTCTTGCTGCCATCTGGACCAGGAATAAAAGCTTTACTTAAATCTATTACTTATTTAAATGTCACAATCACTTGGTCTTCCTTTAAAAATACGGGAAGCTGCGACTGAAATGCACTTTGCTCTCTACTTACCAGCTCTTCTCGTTTCTTGCTTTGAAATTGCTCGTTTGAATATTCAGGGTGTTTGGCAGCTGCTAAGCGCCTCTGATTGCTGATGATTGCAGGGACAAGAAGAGATGTCAGATCTTATAAAAATTGCCTCATTGGGTTTTTCCTAACAATGACTCGCAGAAAACAGCCCTTAATAGCCATAAAAACCTCATTAATATCTGAGATTACAGCCAAAGTGATTGCTCTTGGGACTCGTTTTTTTTGCCCCAGCCGAAATTACGTAACGCAAAACTTTGTGTTTTAACATGTGATTTTCCATCACTAAAATAAGACCTCCAGGTACTTTTCTCTCACCGCCTTGCTAATTACTCACTCTCTTGCATGGCCTGGAAATTTTTTCCGTTGCTATTATTGGGTGTTGGCTCGTTTCCTAATCGGGCTGCCCCTCTGGACTCCAGCATCCATCCATTTAGAAACAATGCTCTGCCTCCGCCTCCCCCTGCTCCTCCTTTACTGAAGCGCCTGCATCCATTTCCCATTTGCGCTGCTCGTCTGCTGCCGGATTCAGCCAGATTCATTTTCTGCGGGGGGAAATTGGTGCGCTGATTGGCCTCTTTACTCATGGATTAGCCATTAAAAAGCTGTTAGCGACTCTCCTACTATATCAGCTCAATGCAATCATCGCAGCAGAGATAAGGTCGTTATTATAGTCTGTGCAGAGAGGTTAAAATCCCCCTTGAACTCTGCCCATTTTAAATTGCTGGAGGGAGGCAATGGACGAATCATTGCCCCACCCCTGAGATGTCCCTATTGAGTTTGCATCATCCCATTAGGGGGGAAAAAAGCTACTAAGAGGTCTTCAGAGTTTGTGTTTTCTGTTTACATACAGTTAGCAGATCTACTATTTCCACAGCACATCTCTGACTGCAAGCAGATCTAAGCGATCTCGGTTATTTTGGGAAAAAGAAAGACGGTGCCAGTGACTTTACTCTAGCATTTCTCGAGCCAGCAGGCAGCACTGTACTGTACAGTATTTCTGCCTCGCAATTAGCTGTGTAGGAGGAAGTGAGATGAGACGAAAGGAAGGTCCGAGGAAAGAGAGAGAAAAAAAATGCAGCTGGAATCTTCTGCTTGTATTTATCCAAACTCAAAGAGACCAGGAGACCCTCGGGGTCAGCTGCTGAATGCATTCACTTTCTCTCTAGCCTGCAGGTTGCTAGCCTGTTTATTATTATTATTATTATTATTATTATTTTAAATTTACCTCGGCGCCTCCCTAAAGGTAGAAAGCACATCACTTTTGGCTCATGTGACTAACTGATCCAAAACAAAGCTAACGTGCCTCCGTCTTGGCGGAGAAGCTACAGGTCTAATTAGAAACTGTGAGGACATGAGCAGATTGCACTGGGTTTGATGCGAGGTTTGCCGTGGGAAATGGGAAAGGTCTTTCAGCAAGCCCTGCTGAGCTGTTTGAGCTCTAGGGGGGACGACTTATCACAGAGAGCAACATGCACAGCTCACTGGCTTTTTTACTTTTTGGACAAAACACCGAATATCATGAGAAATCAGATGTTCAAACTGCTGCACCCCTTAAATATCTGCATATACAATCATCTGACATTGTTGTTCCACAAATATCAGATGAAGCCTTTGGCATTTTCGTTTTGTACATTGAAACCTCAAATTTAAATTAACTGTATTTCCATTCGGTGTCACAGACCAACAAGAAAAGCGCATAACTGTGAAGTGGAAAGAAAATAGAAACGTTTGTTCTGCATTTGTATTCTATAGAGAATCAACACCAAAGCAGTCTGTATTTATTTGTTGCAATTACAAATTTTTGTTGAAGTCAAAGGGATTCTGAGTTGGATCGACTTAGGTCTGAACTTTGGGACAAACTCATTGCTTATTATTAATTATTATCTCTAGGAAAATCCCACTGAGATTAAAAATCTCTTTTGCAAGAGAACCCCGGCCAAGACTAGCTGCAGCATGTAGAGTTTGTACAACATTTATTTATACCAGATAGGCCTTGGTCTAAATCAAGGATGCCCAAGTAAAGTCCTTGAGATGTCCTTCAACATGTTGATGCATCGTTTCTCCAACACACCTGAATCAAATAGCTGACAGCTGACTAACATGCACCTGATTGCAAACAGGATCTTTCACGCTTTCCTGTCTTGTCACATATTTGTAGCAGACAGATATGTGGAGTCAGTGGTTCTCCTGACTCTTTGCAGCTCCTCCAGGTTTAGGTAGATGATTATATCTTGATAGATTTACAGTTTAATATTCTGTCCAGCCTTTTATGTATTTTTTTCCAACTGCCTTTGTGTTGGTTTATCACCTAAAATAACAATAAAATGCATTAGAAATTGCGGTTGTAACGCCTCAAAATGCGAAATGGCTTTAAATACATGTATTTGCAGGCAATTAAACGAGCCAATGTTTTTGCGTGCTTTGTCCTAGGCGGGCCCTCGCGGTGGTCGTCCTCTCACTGTGACTGCTGCTGCAAGAGCCACAAAAGCGAGCGTGAGGGCGAGAGCGGCACCTCCTTCAACGACCTCTCCACGTCCTGCTCCGAGACCCAGTCGGAGGCCAGCACCCCCCAGGGAACTGTGATTCACGCGCCCATCAGCCGTCAGTCCAAAATCCAGACCCTGGACCGACCTGTGCCCAAAGGCCCGGCCCTCATGCTGCAGCAGCAGGCCGAGATGCGCCGCAAGACGGACATGCTGCGCGTGAGGACCTTCGGCGTGCGGGAGCGGGACGCCGCCAAGAGGAAAGCACACAAAGAGAAGATGACTCCGGAGCAGGAGCTGCAGAAATGCATTCAGGATTTCCGGCGCATTAGGATTCCCGATCACTTCCCGGAGAGGAAGTACATGTGGCAATCCGAGCTCCTAAGAAAGTACAGACTCTAAAAATGAGCGGGAAAAGGGGGGGTTGGTAAAGACAGCGAGATGGTGCTATGGTGTCATATCACCGCCAGTAAAGAGTATTACAAAGCATTATCGATACACTGCGCACTCTAAGGCACATACCGTACCAGAGAGTACGACTATCCTGCCAGGTTGGATTGCAAAGCACACAAAAAATACGAAGCAGCGGCAGTTATTTATCCGTTAACTTTTTCACAGTGTTGCGAATGAAATGCACACGTGTAAATCAGACTGAGACTTATACGAAACGTCCTGCTCTCTCCATGTGGAGACGAGAAAGAAAGGTAAAGCTAAAGAAAGGTCATAGCATCACCGACAACAAGCGACCTCAGGGGAAACATCGTTTCAGTTCACCAACCTACCACATTCTGCATGTGCAGTCGCCCACAATGGCTGCTTTTTAAAGCGGATGTACCCAGATGGTGCTGTGAGCTGGCAACACATTATCACTATACTTCACCGAGCTCTTTCTCTCTCTCTATCTCTCTCCCTCTTTCTCTCTCTCTCTCTGTCTCACACACACACACACACACACACACACACACACACACACACACACACACACACACACACACACACACACACACACACAAACATGTTAAGTATGCTTCGGCAACAGCACTGCATGTCATCTCACCCTTAGCATAATTATGCAATATCAAACAAAATCTCAATTCACTGTTTTTTGTCTGATGGGTGATAAAGAGTGTTGGTGGGTGAGACTAATGTACTGAGGGAAGCACTGCCTTGATCTGTTTGTATTACTTTTTGTCTGATGTTGTCCTTATGTACTGGTGAGAAGATTTTGTGTAGGTAGAGCAAATGGCAACAGGATTGGTGGGTCCACTGACTGTAAATGTGCTAAAAGACGAAATAAATGGGTTTGAATTCTATGTAAAACTGTGAATCTTCTTGGTCTCTGTAAAATCAGTTTTATTAAGCTTTGCTCCGGTACAGAAACCTGAGGTGAGGTGTGATGGCGACAGGTTTTAGCGACTTAATTCTTCACCAACCATGCCATCAAAAGTTATTTTGACATTGTTTCTGTTTAAAAACCTGAAGTTGGATCTGCAGCACAGCTATTGGCTACTGGAAATCAGAAAAGCAGCCATTTCTACCACTAACAGAGTCTTCTTGTAAGTTGCAGGATGGTTTATGATCCTTTCGTGTTTTGTTTTTTCACAACCATTCAGTAGATGCTGACAATGCAATTTCATGCCTTGTTTATTCCCACAATTATTTATACCCCTGAAAGATTCAGATCTAAATTTATTTTCAGTTAACCAAAGAGTTTGTTTCTGATGTGGCATGGTGGAAGGATTTACAGCGTTCTCAACAACCGATGCAAAATTTGTTATTTGCACATTCCCAATCCCTTCTTATAATTGCTCTCTGGCTTTTTGAATGTTTCCACTGATGTTTTGAGGATTTCTTGTTTGGTGATTATCTCAAAGTCTGATTTTTCTACCAGATTAAAGTCAGAACTCTTACTTGGCCTGTCAAGAAAATGAATTAATTTTCTCCAGTTTAAATAAATATGCTGACTGAATGAAAGGATTGTTCAACCAGATTCCCCAGAGATATGAATATTTTTGTCATAACCTGACTTTTCAGGATATGAAATGTAGCCATCTACTGTGACCTTTGAACTTAGTATTAACGTTTAGCAGCAGGTGAGTACTCCGAGTTATTTTGATTTGATCATTATCTACAATCTCTCACATTTCAGAAGAACCAAAATGCGACTTGAACCCAAATAAATGGTCCAGGTCAGGAATAAAATACATGTATTTATTAAGAAATGGCACAAACTAAAAATGAAAAGTACATGTACCTTTACAGAATACTTATTTTCTCCTGTTTTTGTTATTTATTTGTCACACTTCTATCACACATGTGTCTACGATCATAAATAAAAGACCAAGTACATAGAAAAGCAGGATTCAAATGAAGTCATTAAAGTCTTTGTGTTACTGGAAAGGTTAAATTTGAGTGATCTGAAGAGACAAGTGAGGGAGGAGTTGGTATTTGCTTGAATATCTGAAGGAATTGAGTGTGGCAAAAAGTTAAATTAGAATAAATCTGTAGAGAGGATACTTTTTCACAGCATTTTAAGTGATTGTATTTCTGAAGAAGAGATTTATTTGCTTAGATATGACAGCGAAAGTCAAATAAGTACTGGAAATGAAAAGTAAAAAGACGAAAAGACAAAAATGTGGACGAATCTAATTTTTCTGTGTGTCTGTGTTTAATGTCAGACTCAAGATATACTCCTCTTTGCTCTGCATGTCAGAAAATTGCTTTCCATCACTTCCACTTTACATTTTGGTCCTGTACCACTGCAGAATGATGACCAATCATTTGCAGCTTGACAGACAAGTATCAGCTTGTGCTTCTGAGATCTGAAGACCCAGCGCCCCATTCAATTTGTTGGAAACCAGAAGCATGTCTCTGAGAAACTGCCACCTCCATTCCCATCGTTTTTTTGCAGCTCCTTCAGCCTCTCCGCCGTGAATTGCCATTTATCAGATTCAAATCTTGTAAATTTTATACATTTTTTTGCCCATCAGCCCGCAGCACCTGCTGGCTCCTTTCAGATCTCCGCTCCGGCTAATGGCACTGCTGGACATTTCAGCCTTTCTTTTTCTGCATGTGAAGTTTTCTTAGTTTTGTTTCCAGAACTCCGTTTCTTATTTCTTTGTGCCTCTGTGGAGGCATTTTGACAGCACGCATGGAGGGACCTGCCAGCTGTGAAATTTCTGCTTGCGACTGAACTCGATGATGCAGGATAATCCGTTGGTTGCTCTACTATTTTTTTCTTTTTTGTCATGGATAAAATTGTCGTCTCTTTTGGCATTGCCGCCACACACTCTGGTTTATTTCGTCCACACAGCGGTTTAGTTTTCACCATAACACGTTATATTTTCCTGCTGACAGAAAAATTTCTTAATGCCTGCTTAGTGCAAGTGCTTAATTATTAGGTGTGTGCTCAGCAACTGATCAAAAAATATGAAAGCACACATTGTTAAAATGCACTTTTAATTCAATATGACTTCAGTGTTTTCTGCAAAGCAAGAAATTTGCCTGAACATTAATCCGGGCTCCCTGCCCAGTCACCAGCAAACCCTTCACTCTGCTTAAGTAGCGAAATAGATCCGCTCTTGTTGACATTTTAAATATGCACTTCATCCTCTCAAGAGGACCTCAAGGAAAGAGGAAGAAAAACCATTGCGCACAGAGAGCACTATTTTTAGCCAACAGATTTCTGCAGTGTTCCCACATTGCATCCGTGAGAAGCTGCGATTGGGCGCTGCATCACTGCAACCCCAAAAACAGCTCCTGAGATGATAGATGAAGACCTGCTTCTCTCGTGGGGGCTCAAGTGTCCTCCAGCACAAGTTCCAAGGAAAAAGAAGCTGTGTCAGGGCTTGTGGTTTTTTGTTCTAGATGCAGAAAACAATAATCTGGTGTTAAGAGAAAACGCAGCGCACATTCAGCATTCCTGTTGTTGAGAAAGTACTGTGAAATTATGAAACTATAGACATATAAGAAGATGTCTGCATGATTTATAGAGTCTGCTACATGTCTCCAACTTTGAGTTTAAGGCAAATCAACATCAAGTGGTGTGTCACAGTGACGAGGATATGTGGTTTTATGAATATGTAGCAAAAATAAATGTAATTTATTTTGTAGCTTCCTGTTCCTTCAGAGTCTAAATACCAAGTGACACTGAACAAATGATCCGAACATGCGGTTCGTGCAAGGGAGATGTGTGTTGATGTTCTCAAGCGAGGAAGTAGCTGAATGAGAGCCTAAATTTACTTTGGCAACACACGGAGGAGTATGAAAGCGGGCAAGGGCAGAAACTGCTGGAAGGGGAACTGCTGCAGCAACTCAGTAAATAAATAAATTAATTCACTTGTAAATTTTCTTTTCTGAATATTTTGGAGGGCATCTGAGAGTCGATGCTAACCTTTCTGGTCGTTTAGACTAGAGTGAGCTGTGTGTCAGTCCAAGCTAAAGTTTGAAAATGTTGCTTTCCTTATTCAAACGTGGAGTCGGATTCACTGCGTGTTCTTCCTCTCCTCTCACCTGTTACCTTAAATTTGTGTGTGCTTTTATGACTTTCGTTCAAACTTACATTGGGAAGTTTGAGCAAAATAGTACAAAACAATTTGTCCCCACTTCAGTATCCTTGAGAAAATAGCTGCAGGTGAAATTGTTGGAGCATGTTTTAATTTCTGGATCAGAACAGAGATGTTGGCAGAAACAAATCCCTCATTTATTTTTAGGTTATTTGAGCTGTGTGAATGTAGCACATGCTGCTGGTCAGCTCTTGTTTTATGGTGAAGGTCCGATTTTCTAAGGCTGGCCTAGTGAAATGAAAACCTCACTGTCGTTATAATTCTGTTGTAGATACTGCAGATGCTATGTAAATATATGTGTGTATTACAACCTGTTCTATTTAATAAACCAGATGATTTGTTCTGAATAGTTTGCTTGTCCTACACAATAACAGGTCTCATGTGTCCTAGACCAATGCCCTGAGGAATTAGGCATTTACATTTATCCACACATGGAGGGTTTAGTATGGGGTTACATTAATGACAAAATCTCTGAGGAGAGAGCGCGCATAGCAGGATTTCCATTTATCCACGGGCCAATGAACGCAGCACAATGCGCAGTAAAACAGACTCCTCCACCCATCCGTATGCACTCTCCAGAAAATAGTGCTTGTTTTTTACTTAGTGAATGTATTTGTCAATTGGAGGTGGTAACGCTCTTGAATAATCTGATTGGCCAGATTTCCAGGTCAAATCTGGTGATGGCCAGCACAGGACTTAGGCACAACAGGACAAGAATGTGATGTGGATTCAAAGCGTAGAAAAGGAAGAGGTGGAGTAGGAAGGAAAAGAAGGAAAGTTTGTTCATTTTTCCTTTCCTTTTTCATCCTGCGAGATCTCAAGTGCATCAACAGCATTGAAGCAACTTGTTACTTGCAGACATTAACTAAGCCATGTGTGAAAATATGACTGTGACTTGCTCCTTCTGTGCCTGCAGGAGCATCTCTTTATAAAGGTGCTGCTGCAAGGAAACTAGTTTTGATGAGCAGATCCTGACCAAACACACCTGAAAGGATTTGGGGTGTCAGTATGTTATCTTTAACCCTGAGCTTCAAATCAAATTATAAAATAAATACCAATGCAAAGGCAGGTTGGAATGTGAAAGAGTGAATAAAAACTTTTTTAAGGCAGTTAAAATATATAATGATAATAAGGCTGAAAGCTTGCCTTTTGCAAAATGTTTGTCTCTTTCAACTTTAGTCTTATCTTTATAGTTAAATGCTTAAATGAATATACATTTTACCTTAACAAAAACATTGTTAAGAATAACATTCTTCACTTAAAGGGGAGGTATTAATGTTTTTTCTGGGCACATGGTTTCATTTTATAGCACAACATTCAGTTGTTATAAAAATGCCCATATATATATATGTACATATATATATAATTGTATCTGATGCCTTGAAATTGGCCTCTGTCTCTTTAAATCTTGTCACTATACAGTAATAGTAATTGCATTTTTTAGATTAAGGAAAAATTTTATACAAAAAGGAAATTTGAAAACCATTTTAGAAAAAAAAATACTTGACACTGTCATTGAGGAGAATTGTATAATCTGCTGTCAGAAAATCTGTGCCTGACCAACACAGATTTACAGAAAAATGTGTTGAAATATTTAAGTGCGTTATAAGGTTATGTACATTTTAACACATTGTGTGTTAAAATGAACACAAAATGTGCATTAAAGGTAAAACAGTTTTGTGTTATTTTGGTCCTCGCACCCTGCTGGCCAGGCCATTATTCTCAAGAGCCGCTGACTCCCAAGAGCGAGTTTCAGCCTTGGTGATCTATTACCAGCTGAACTGTCTGCAATGGCCATCAGCGAAGCCGAGCTGCATTCAGCCCTAACGTTTGTTTGTATTCAAACGTCAGTAGTTTTCTAGTTGTTCTTGTTAAGGTAGTGAGTGACATCAATTTCTGACATCAGGCAAAGTGATGTCACAAAGAATGATGCATTGATGTCACAAGGCTTCAGTCTTGAATTCTATGGTCATTACCATTGCAGATGTTGCAGAGCAAGGAGGACTGTCTTCTAACAAGGACAAAGTATTGAGCAGTTTTTGGATTTTTAAAAAACAAAATGAATCAGCAGATCAGCTCAATGAAACAAGCACAGAAGCCAAGTGGCAGCTTTAAGAAAATAAAATTAACAATTCAACTTAAAAAGACAGGGCAACCTGAAATAAACAACCTGCCTCTGGACAAGGACGCGGAAATTAAAAGAATGTCCGACATAATCAAAAGATTAATATTCACTAACACCACATTGCAGAAGGAGAAGACTGCCCTGGTGCAGAAAAACACTGTCTTGGAGGAGAAAATCACCACACTGGAGAAGACTGCTCTGGACCAGAAAACCAACATCTTGGAGCAACTGAACCTGGAGCAGAAAAACACTGCCCTGGAGCAGGAAAACACAGCCCTGAGGGAGAAAAACTCCACCTTGCAGCAGAAAAACACTGCTCTGGAGCAGAAAATCACCACCCTGGAGCAGAAAAACAATGCCATAGAGAAGGAAAAGACATCTCTGGAGCAGAAAAGGACTGGGTTGGAGAAGATAAACACAGCCCTGGAGCACATAAACACTGCCCTGGAACAGGAAAACACCATCCTCGAGAAGGAAAAGACCGATCTGGAAGAGAAAAGCACTGTATTGGAGCACAAAATCACCACCCTGGAGCAGGATAACTCCACCTTGGAGGAGAAAACCACCATCTTGGAGCAGGTAAGCACTGCCCTGGAGCAGGAAAACACTTCCCTGGAGAAGGAAAACACTGACTTGAAGGTAAGGAACATTGCATTGGAGGAGAAAAGTACTTGCTTGGAAGAATTAAACACTGCCTTGGAGCAGGATCGCACCATCTTACAAAAGAAAGGCATTGTTTTGGCGGAGATAGCTAAAACCCTGCAGCTTAATGTGGAGCAGATGGAGAAAAGGCTGAGGGACACAATGAAGCAGCAGGAGTAGCAGCCAGTCTGGTCATGAAGACAGCCAGTCGGTTTCAGACTGGCTGTCTGAGACCGACTCCCGGGAGACCAATGGGAGTCCTATTGGTCTCCCAGCTGACCTGCAGGGCTTCATAGCGAGTCCTGTCGCTCTCCTGCCCAACCCGTGCCGGCCAGGGATTCATAGTAAATGCATGGAGTTTGCATAGAGTTTGCATGTTCTCTCCATGCATATGTGGGTTCTCTCCGGGTACTCCGGCTTCCTCCCAAAGTCCAAAAGTATGACTGTTAGGCACCTGACAATCTTATCCATGGGATCACAAATCACATCACTAATCACATTTTGCAGCTGTTTCAGACCAGCCACGGAAGCAGCCACATGTATTCACACTTGTGGTCGGAGACTTCTTCAGTACACTTTTGAAATGCAATATGCATTTCAAAAGTGTCAGGACTTCATAGGGACTTCATAGCGAGTCCTGTCGGTCTCTTGCCCAACCTCCAGGGCTTCATATTAAATGCATGGAGTTTGCATAGAGTTTGCATGTTCTCTCCATGCATATGTGGGTTTTCTCCGGGTACTCCGGCTTCCTCCCAAAGTCCAAAAGTATGACTGTTAGGCACCTGACAATCTTATCCATGGGATCACAAATCACATCACTAATCACATTTTGCAGCTGTTTCAGACCAGCCACGGAAGCAGCCACATGTATTCACACGTGTGGTCGGAGACTTCTTCACTACACTTTTGAAATGCAATAAGCAATACACTTCTCCAGGGCTGCATAGTGAGTCCTGTCGGTCTCCTGCCCGACCTCCAGGGTTTCATAGTAACTGCATGGAGTTTGCATGTTCTCCCCATGCACGCGTGGGTGCTCTCCGGGTACTCCGGCTTCCTCCCAAAGTCCAAATGTATGACTGTTAGGCACCTGATGATCCTACCCATTGGATGATGCCGCAAAATCACGTGTTTTGTGGCTGTTTCAGACCAGCCACAACCACAGAAGCAGCCACCTGTATATAGTCGTGTGGTCAGAGACTTCTCCGTTAGACTTCTGAAAATGCAATATGCAATATACTTCTCCAGGGCATCATAGTGAGTCCTGTCGGTTTCCTTCCCGACCTCCAACACTTCATAGCTAGTCCCATTGGTCTCCCGGTTGATCTGCAGGGCTTGGTAGTGAGTCCTGTCGGTCTTCTGCCCGACCTCCAGGGCTTCATAGTGAGTCCTGTCGGTCTCCTGCCCGACCTCCAGGGCTTCATAGTGAGTCCTGTAGGTCTCCTGCCCGACCTCCAGGGCTTCATAGTGAGTCCTGTCGGTCTCCTGCCCGACCTCCAGGGCTTCATAGTAACTGCATGGAGTTTGCACATTCTCCCCATGCATGCGTGGGTTCTCTCCAGGTACTGCGGCTTCCTCCCAAAGTCCAAAAGCATGACTGTTAGGCACCTGACGATTCTACCCATGGGCTCACTAATCACATCACTAATCACGTGTTTTGTGGCTGTGCAGATAACTGTACACGTGACTTTGTTTTACTTGTCCGCAAGAGGAGAATTTAATCCTTTGAAAACATTCCTGTATACACGTTTTGCATTAAATGTTATGGTTTTATAGCTATTTGAAAAAAGTTGACGAGATTTAAAGTTCTATAGGACATGTCGTAGTTTTATAAAACACACTTCGTAAACAACTAATTTATTTGCTGACCGGACATGTCCAGTATCACGTGACACAGGAGAGACTGACCTTTGAAGACATCAGGTCATAGACATAATATAAGAGTAGACCCCGCATTGGCTGCTCCAGCGCAGGAAATACGGCATCTTGGAGCGGTCGTCCCTCCTACTTTGCTCAATCAAAACAGAAGAAGGTGCCTCAGTTGTTGTTGTTGTTTTTGTGGGGGGGGGTTTACTGGATGTTTTAGCATGCATCTAATAATCCGGTGCACCTCATAGTCCGGAAAATACGGTAAGTATAAACATTAAAATAAATAATTATAAAAGTATCAATAAATTCAATTAAAAATAATTTTTATAAATTTTCCAACTCAA
Source organism: Micropoecilia bifurca (assembly GCA_903067075.1). Taxonomy (NCBI): domain Eukaryota; kingdom Metazoa; phylum Chordata; class Actinopteri; order Cyprinodontiformes; family Poeciliidae; genus Micropoecilia; species Micropoecilia bifurca. The sequence goes on along the minus strand of CAEGAF010032928.1, from coordinate 23,615 downwards.
TTGAAATTTGCCCCACATTTTTGTCAACAGTTCATCAGGTACATGAACTTTTCATGTACCTGAAGAGCTACAATATGGCCGCATTCAGAATAACATCATATGAATTGAGGTAGTTTGATATTTTGCTTCTCCGTCAGATGTCAACTCCGTCAGAGTTTTTAAACAACATTGTGACTCTTTCAGTGATGGTGCTGACAAATCTCACTTAAGTGTGCAGTTAATTTTTATGTATTTTACATAAATTGCATTACTTCACATATATCAAGTATTTCATTTTACTCACTAGTTTGTCACCACCACTCGTGGGAAGTAACTGCATAACTTAGGGTTAGCGTTACCCTAACCCTAACTTCTGGACGGATCTTTACTGATTAAATTTATTTCAGCTCTAAGTATTTAATATCTAGGTGTTTTATGGGAATTTGGATCTTTCAGATCAATTTGAGAAGCAATTTTTGATAGGTAAAACCTAATTTTTTGTAGCGCGGGGTACTGGTATTGGTTTTGACTTGGTCGCAGGTTCGGTGGTCTTGACTACAACTCTGCTATGTGGCTCCTCGGTTGCATGTCCTCCCCCACCCACCTTCTTTCCATCCCCTTTTTGTTGGATTTCTTTAAAAATAAATGCCACTAATAACAAAAAAAGTCAAGTTTATGCTATGTTAGGACAGGAGACGAGATGTTTCCATCCATGAAATTATGATATAATTACATATCTAAGTCTAAACTATACAGAAGAGGATTAGGGCCACCGGAAAAAAGAAAAAAAAAGAATTTTGACCTTAATCTCAGAATCCTGAGATTAAAGTCAGAATTCTGAGTCAGAATTCTAAAGTTAGAATTCTGTCTTTAATCTCATGTAGACTTTAAAGTCAGAATTATTATTATTTTTTTTTTCGGTGGCCCTAATCCTCTTCCGTAAAACTATGTTACAGAGAGTAAACATCATAAAAACATGCTTTATCTGTGGCATTGTGCATTAAAATGGCACATTTCTAATGTATTAAAATTAAATAGATTGGTTCACTTAATTATATTATATTAGGTATTAGGTAATGCATTCAGCAAGTACTTTTACTTTTACTTAAGTACAAATGTTTATGTGGTAGTTTGACTTTTACTTGAGTACATTTTTGTCTGTGTATTTGTACTTTTACTTAAGTAAATTTTTTGAGTACTTTCTCCACCACTGGTCACCAGTTCTGTCAACTCCATCTGACGGAGTTGCACTGTCAACTACGTCAGATGGGCTTCATGCTGTTTTTTTGTTTAAAATAATATTTCTTTTTTTTTTCTTGAGAAGCATTTGTCTGTAAAACTGAGTAAGAATATTACTAATAGGGTCATTAAAAATAATTGTATATTTATTTTTGTCAGATGGTGATGACAAAGTCCTGGGTCACATCCATTAAGAAGCAACTGTACCTTTCCAAAACTCCCCATTCAGTTGTAATGAGGCATACCTGCAAACCGAATCGGTCCGTACCAGAGAGGAAGGCTTCTGGTTTCATATAGTAAATAAAATAATATAAATTAAATTAAATTAAAAAAAAATCTGTCTAAGGTTATAGTTGATCAGACTAACTACTATGAGCAAAATAACAAGACATGAACAACAAGTTGTACAAAGAAGCAAAAATTAACATTTTTAGTTCTTTTTTATTAGTTTTCCAGCTTGAAAATTAAACAATATTATTTCTCAGTTTTGTGGAAATCCTATTGGATTTTGGTTTGGCTAAGATTTCCGAAAACCTTGTGGGAGAAAGTGTTTTAGTCCAATGAGACCAAAAGGTAAGTTTAACAACAGCAAAAAAAAAAAACAACAAAACTGAAGATCTTTAAAACTTCAGGGTTTCACTTAATAAATATCAAGTGAAATTTTATTTTTTATCTTTTGCAACACAGCGAGTCCAAGCATGCAACAAATTGGCTGCATGACAGAACAGCTGCACTAAAATTGACAGAAAATTAATAAAACCACCTGAAGAGGGCTGTGGACAAGACATGTCCTCACAGATAGAACTGCAGAACTTTGGCAAGTTTTAGCTTCCATGTATTGATGAGGCAAGATGTAAGACACTGACTGACTCCTCCAGAAAAATGCATCAAAATATTCTGCAACAAAGTTGACACTGTCCATTGTTGTAATGTCTTTATTTTTCTATTTTCCTGCTGGATTTGACAGAATATTAGTCACATCAAGGGCAGAAAAAGTCTTAAAACAGTTTATGGTTTCACATCACAGAGGTCTGCTATTTAAAAGGTGAGTACACTTTTGAGAGCCAGTGTGTTTTAACAAAGACTGAGTTTAATGAAGGTGTCCGACTGTGTCGAAAAGGTTAGCTTAAATGTTTTTTGTACGCATTAGAAAAACATCAATGCAGATTCTAACTTATTTCTGTTATTAATATCACAATTTTCTCATAATTTAAAAGTTCCCTGAAGGATTGTGATTATTTTAAGGTTCAATGAGGCAGAAATGAAGTAAAACAGTAAAATCCTGCTAGATATTTGAGCAGAATCTTATATTACAGCGTTATTTCTGAAAAGCAACACTTGTCCTTTTCTCTCTCAGTCCAGGAACAAATTCAGAGTCTCTCTGCACCTGGATGCATGTCGTCCGCTCCGCTGACATCCAATGCTGCAACCAGTGCCGAAAATTGATTCATTTAGATTAACATATCAAATTTTTGAGAGCATCTCGGAGCAGCCGCGTTTTGTGCAGCCCGACTCGCACGACCTTGCTGACCCGTAGCACAGAACCACCTGAACTTACTTATCCATTTGGGCACTCTGCCTTCCTTTCATATCAATTTCCTCAGGTCCTGGCACAGGCGCTGCAGTCTTTATAGCCAGTCGATTACCGACATCCTCCTTGAGAATGCAAAGTGATGGAAAATCTGCCATGGAAAAGCTTCACCGTCGCTGCACATCGGCCTCAGCTCTCTGACTGAAGGCCGATGAGCAGCACACGGCAGCCGTCTGGACAGCGACACTTTTCTGACAACCCTCTAATAGAAACTGAACTCACAGGAGAGAAAGTATTCCTGTTTATTTGATATTAGGTAATTAAAACAGGATTGTCATTCAGACCTGATATCATAGAAGCACGATGTAAGCCCAAACAAATAGGATTTATTTGGAGATTAAGTCTGCATCAAAGAAGGCTTACCAGAAATGATCCTTTTTCTCCTCAACCTGAGACAAAGAGGGCTGCCATTTCTGCAACCTGAAAGAATATTGTGAAAAAAATTAGGACACCCAAAGCTGGAGGTTAACATGTCAGTGCAGAACAATATGTAAGATCTGTTTTAACAATACTGAGAAATTCATGTACCGGTAATATAAATCAACTTTCTACTTTAAACATTTCTGTCAAAGAGGCGTGGTTATCGCATTCGTCTTAAAACGAAGCTGCATCACATTGGTTGCATTTTGTCAGAGAATCATCCCGCTTTGCTGCAATTTGCTGAGTGTTGATGAGCTGACTGGGTTCTTCAGAAAGAAGATTTAAGCATTTTTGTATCTGGGAGGGTTTAAAAGCAGCTATTTCCCTGCATGGAAAACAGTATAAAAGTGGAGGAAAGTCAAAGTGATTGTCAGCATCCCTAGGCTTGTCCATCCAAGCAAGTTAACATTCAAAGCAGACTGCAAGTATTTTAAAAGAAACACTGTAAGTCACTGTGTAGGGATGTAAGTTAAGGCTATTTCTGAATTCAAAATACAAGGTGAATGTATGCAGGAAGGAAAACTTTGCTCCATGAGAAAATCATGAAAGCCATGCTGAAGTTTGGCAACATAGATTAAAACTGATGTGTCTAAAATTGAATTGTTTGGAGATCAGAACTGATACATGTGGCACAAACTATATAGAGAATTTGACGCAACAACCCTCATACCAACTATGAAGCACGGAGGTGGATGTGTCATGGTTTGGGCGTGTTTTTGCTGCAGCAGAAGCCACCCAGCTCTCCACTGTAGAACCACAAATTCTGCTGTGTGAGGCTTTGAGGAAAATCTTGGATGCCGTGTTAAAAAGAAAGAAGTGGAAAGCTCTGGGCTGAGTTAAAGTGCATAATGAGGTGAACTGAAATCCCTCCAACATCTTAGAGTTGAAAGCATCAGAGTTAAGGTGTAACACTAAGGGGTGAGAAGTGTACGTACTTTTTCCTATGCAAGAATACGTCTGAGTTACATATTTGACTAAATGACTAGAATAAAGTTTATTTCTGTTGCTTAGGAAGAATTAGATCACGAATGAAAACTGAAATCTGAGATCAATGTGTGAATGTCCTAGTTTTTTCACGCAGCTGAACTCAGCACATCGGTAGGCAGGCGATGATTTTTGACAGCGCTGACATGTCGTATAAAGAATTCAAATTATGTAATTTAACTCGCTCTTCTGAAGTGTTTACTGGGACAGGTCTTGTTGCATGTATACAAAAATATCCGGAGCCAACGCAGCGCTCTGCTCGCTCTTCTAATTTTAGATGAATGACATCTCAAGAGAAATATTCAAAAGCTCACAGGAAGAGAATGAAAAATATTTAAAGACACCTTGAATGTTTTAAGTCTTCCATTTGCATGTTTGTGATTCACATATTTCTCCGCAGGGGGTAAGGGAAGGGGGGAGTGAGTGGGGGAGAAAAAAGGAATTCCCCTGATTGTGCCACACAGTGTTGTCTAAAAAAAGGATCAATGATCAAATGCTGTTCTCTCTACATATTCAGCAGCTCCTTGAGCTGACTGTAAAAAAAGACATACAGCATTTACTCTGTATCATCACCCCTCCTGGGCTATGTCTACCAATTGAAGTTCTGTCAATTAACATTTGATGCCAACTGAAACAGCTACATCTCCGTTTTTTTCTTTCTGAGCGATGTTCTGCCGCGGCTAAGTTAAACCCACATTCCCGCTACACATTCCTGCAGAGCCTACAGTGACAAAAATAGGAGACTTAGGAGCACTTTTAGGGTCTCAATCTGGCCTTATTCTGCCACGTCAAGTGTGGGAAAACTACCAGGGGAGCATATTTTAAACGCAACGAAGCGCAGAAGTGACAAAACGAGGGTGAAAGTCAGCTTTATAACCCCTGTAAAACTCTGGAGGTGAAACTCAGAAAAGAAACATAAAAAAATTGAGATACTACAATAGTCCTTCTGCTTTATGACCTACCAGTGTCTGTTATGATCTGCAAGTAAAACAAATCTCCAAGTTGCTTTTAAAGGCCTGAAGGGGATAGTTCAGGATTCTTGAAGTGAGGCCCCATTAAAAAATGTACTGCAGTTTGTCTGGTCTGCAGTATTTTTAACAACTGCAGACTGAAACTACATGAAGATTAAAAAGTAACAGCTTATAACTAATTAACGTCACCTCGAAAATTGTTAACTATCCCTTTAAACGTTGAACTATTTAGAAGGAACTGTCCAAAATTTGAAGGAACAACAAACTGTTGTACAAAAATAGCAGTAGCAGTTTACATTGCTGCAAAAGAAAAAAAAGGACTCATTATTTCACTGAAATATAGATTTTTTTCTATTTTAGGCATAAACCCTAAAGGCTGTGTAAGCAAGAAATACATGGACTATAAAATTTTAAGGCACAAGACAACTGATATAAATATTGGAAGATAAAATTATTTGCATTAAATATTGGAAAAGAATTCATAGAGTACAATAAAAAGTTGTTTTAAATTCTGTTAGGTTTTTAAATATGCATTATTTCACTTTTATAAGAGTGGTTTTATTCAGTCAAACTTTTGTCTTTTTAATTCTTTATCTTGTTCTGTTGCTGCCCCCCCACTCCCACTGAAAGATATATGAAGAGCTACAAAATCAATATTTTTCTCAATAGTAGTAGGAAAATTTTACACTTAAATTTTAATGAGTGAGTACAATTAAAACCCGTGAAGATATAAAGTAAAAACTTGTAATTTGTAATTCAAAGCTTCTTGTTTCTCTGGTATATTTCCATTCTTTCTAAAAAATTGAATAAAAAGTTCGAGTAAATCAGACCGTCAGGCAATAACCCTAAGAAAAATATCTACTGTCCCTATAAGTAGTTAAAGGAGTAAAACAATCTCCCAAGCATTAAAGAGGACTCAATACTAAGTGCCATTTACTATAACGTTTTACTATTTTACACCCTTTTGGGAGTTTGACTGCCAAGCAGTGGCGCAAAAAGTGGGTATGCAGCGAATGCAACGCATAGGGGCGCAGCACCAGAGGGGGCGCCAAAACCCCGTCTGGAGGGGGCGACGCGCCGATGATGTTTTCCCATACACTTCAGCGCCTTACGCTCTTTCACCTCGCGCAAATGACGAGGTAAATGTAGCGAGTTTTACCCTTCACGTATCGTCCTCTGGGGGGGGGGGGGGGGGATTTATGTTTTTGCGTCCACCTGAATAATGTGTAGTTTTGCCACGGCTGCCGAGTCAAATCCCCCAGAAACCGCGTTTAGATTTTTGGCGGTATGCAAAAGGTAGCGAAACGTTTTTTTCTCCCAACACTCAACAAGAGCCTGATGTTCCCACGGGCCTTTACGCCGCACTGTTCCCATTATTACAGGCGCACACACACCAACTTTTCGTATGACAGATGTCAGTCAATAATGCTGACTGCAGCAGGCAGCCAGTCCACTGTGAGTCTACTTAGGCGGCTCTACGGCGCCCGTCTTCCCTCCCTCGCCTCTTCGCTCTGGCGCCATTACCGAGGTCCGACGACGACGTACGCGCGCCCGCCATTAAAGCTCCTTCAGACAAGCCGCCGTCAGCATCGCAGCAGCTGTTTTGTGATGCCAGCGCGGTTCGATACAGCTTAGATACCTCAGTTCAGAGCTCGTAGCGTGCAGTCAGCGAACCTTTCAAGATCCCGCTGCACAGCTGCTCTTTACCCCAGAAGGAGCAGACATGAGGCTGATGGAGGGCAGAGCAAGAGCAATCGAAGTGCTGCTTACTCATGGCTTTACTGTGGCAAACAACCCACCAGTGGATTATGAGCCGCACAAAAATAATGAAGAGAAGCCAGTTTGCAGCTTGTCAACTGATCTTATAGCTCCACCGCATTGGCAAAAAAAAAAAAAAAAAAGTGTGCACTGAGTGCTTTTAAAATATCTTCCTTCTTGTCCTTCTCCCTCCCCTTCCCACCACCTCATTACCTTATCCCTTTTCTCAAGGACTGCACTGAACAATATCCGGGCTCAATTAAGATATTCTGACCGGAAATGCCATTGCTCATAAATCACCTCCAAGGGGCCACTGCTCAGCTATACAGCGAAGCGCTGCGCTGTGCGCTGCGGGTCTTGTGGGGTGATATAAATCAAAAAGAGGAGTTGCAGAGTGTAGCGCAGGTGATGAAATACTGGAGGACGCCGCATCATAAATCCGGAAAATAAACAGTGATCGTCCGAGGAGGAGTGATATCAAGACAGTGAACGCAGCGGGACAGGTAAACAGCGACGGGCATTATGGGAAAACGAGACAGAAATATATAGCCAATCTGCTAGGAATCATTAAATAATGGAGGAGAGCGTTTACACGCAGCTTCTTGATACGTTTCAGCCGATTTCATGAAGCAAGAGGCGCCTACTTGGCATCAGTTTGGGTGAAAATCTGCTGTTCTCAGCTACTGTGCTGCTTTATGAAATAATCAGCAAGGGAACAGTGTCTTAATTCTTACCAACATTTTCCCAGCGCTGCCCAATTATCTTTGCGCGCACCAACCGCAGCCTGAGGTGTCGTTGCTTTATAAAACTCCCTCAAATAGCTTTAGAGCACTTCTCCTTCTTTCTCCCCTGTTTTACTGTATAATCAAGATAAAGACCCTGATGGCGGCTAATTTCTCTCATGCCTGTTGAGGAGAGCTTGAGGTGGGAAAATCCTTCTCTGTGTTCATTACCAAGCTCTCACTGTACATGAAAATAAAAAATAAAAATGTGTTTTACAGTTACCGCAATGATCAAACCTTGTGAGAAACTCTCTTCAAGTCTCTTCAGCATTAGAAACTGCTTCCTCTGACGGGTTCTCTGTGTCTGGGTCCATAACAATGCATGGCAGAAGAATCACTCTGGCCGCTGACAACCACAACAACATAAGCAAAGTAGTGAGAGGGTACAAGGACACCGTGACTCAAGTCTGTTCACCATGGAGACGATTAAGCGTGGCAGCAGATTGCAAATGACTGCAGTGGGAATGGTTTCCCCCTGCTGCCCTATCTGGGCCTGGTGGAGCTGCTGAAGGAGCCATTACTGGGTTCTTCTGTTTTCTTTATGCAGCATCTGTAAAGTCCCTGTTGTTTGTTGCGGTCACTTTCACTCTTCTTTCCAAGTCCTTTCTGCATCTGGGTCTAACCACAAACGGGACACCTTTTAGCAATTTCTCCCTTTGATAATAAAGTTATGGCTCGTTAACATGGGTCCATGATGACTTTCCTTGAAATTCATTTGGATCCTGTAAACTTTCATAAAGAAAAAAGTTAATTTATTAGTTGATTAATTAATTAATTAATCAGGGGTTTGTTTTTGAAAAACATTTATTTTCTCTATAGAGGTTGACTGCAGAAACAGCGTTAGCTTTGATCCACATTGTTTCTTTTTTTCTAAATCAGATTATTATAAAATTAAACTCATTTGTAATAAATAAACCCTCAGATTAATTTGATTGATAGGATAAGATGTAAATCTGAAACTGCTGTCAAGAAGCCTTGCCTCTTCAGAAATTTTGCTTTTAAGAAAATTTTAAAATAACTTTTTCCTTCTAAATGTAAATTTTTACTATCTGTTTGAAGTAAAACATTATGCTCGATGCTTTTATCTGCAAATGTATCAATGAAACCCATGACAGATGTGAATGATGATCAGTCGGTTTGATTTTCACAGGAAAACATAAAAGTCTCACAGTGGAGACACAATGTTTTTCAGAACCGTGAAGATATGAGACACAGAATCTCCTCATTTCTATAAAATCGTTCACTGGGGAGGAAGAATCCATCCTTCAGACAAAAGTTTATCAGATATCAGACTTATGATATTGATCACTTACATACATCATTATAGACAATTAGATGAGAGAGTTTAAAAAACAATGTTTGATTGGTGGTCTAGATTCTCTGCAATTAAATATTTGAGTTTTATAAGTAAAGAAATGAGTCATAGCTGGAAGGTTGTATGATAGAAAACTGTCTTTTTTTTATTCTACTATGATTATGATCTCACTTTGAGGTTCAGTGGGGGGTAGATGAGGATGTGAGATATTACACACTGGTTTCACCAATTTGAGAGTGTTATGCATGCTAGAAACCACTCACATTACCAGAAGCGCGCCAGATTAATCCCTCCATGGATTAAACTCGCGCAGATGGTGGGCATGCTGCATATGCATCAGTTGGCTGGCTACAGTTGCTCTGCGATTATGAACAGAGCAATAAATATCTCCACAAAGATTACACCCAGCACAGAAATAAAAATAGAAATAATATGCGCAATTGAGATGCGAGTGTTTTATTTTATTTTTTTTGTAAAGGTTTGGAGTAAAATAGTCGGCTTATCTTGCCATGTGATACACATATTCCTCCGTGGATGTCTGAGTCATATTTATGACGTGGGGAGGTTGCACAAAATCTACACAGCTCTCTCTTAGAAAACAAGTTTCCATAGCAACTACTTGGAAAACCCAATCTGTCCTACCATCACAAACATACCCAGTCTACTGGGACTTTGGGTGGAATCATATGTTTTGCTGGAACGAGAGTAACACTGAGCTTTTGACAACAAAAACCTTCATGGAAGTGGTTCACCAGACACAAAAGGCATAAATCTCTATCATACCTATTTGTCATCTGCACCTGCTTCAGAGCGCAACCTTTCAGACACAGCCAAAGGAACTTATTTAGGAAGCAACATTACCCTCAAGAAACTCTTGAGTCCGAAGTTCTTGAGATACTTTTGCTGGCAGGCACTGACTCTTTATGGTAATGATAAGCAGCACACAGACGCACAAATAGATTCGTAGTATTTGAGCATATTTAAGGCAGCTGAAAGTAGAATAACTTTTTTTTCCGTTTAGCAGATCCTCATCAAATCTTTGTGTCACAGAGCTGCAATGAGACTTCAGTGAATTGTTTACCAGGGATCTGAAGAGAGGCTTGCAGCTGACCCATTACCAGCACATATGGAGCAATACGAGATTTGAGCCATAAGCAAGAATCTGAAGCAGTGACAGAACTAAGAAGCATTATTTATTGTCAAATCTTGAAGCCGTGGACCCTGATGACAGTTATGAGGGAATCAATGTGGTTTGCATACTCTGCAGTGAGTTTTTGGCCGACAAATTGGGGAGAGAAAAAGAGAGAGAGAGAGAAACTGAGAGTTACATTCTCCACGTTTTTATATTGTTTGAATTGTTTGCAAGCAAATGTGTTAAAATGTGTCTTTTCTTCATTTAGGCAGAACACCCAGATATTTTACTGCAGTAGGAGTAGCAGTATTTTATAAGTAAACAGTAAAAGGACTCGTAAAAGTGGTGTCTTTTTCTAAAAATGTACTCAAGTAAATGTAGCTGGGTAAATGTAATAAGTTATCTGCTATGCTAAGCCAGCAGGTGGATGTAACAGAGGATGCATTTAAAGCTCAACCATGAACACAAATTTTAAATTAATACATTAGAAATGCGTAGTTTGGTGAACTGTACTTACGAGTTCATCACTTTGATCCCGAACTTACTGATGCCCGCTTTAAACTTAAACAGAATGCAGATTTATGTCTTTGGAAAAGAGATCTGGACAAGTTTCCCTAAACTCAAAACATTGTTTGTTAAATCTATACCCGTAAAATGTCACTATCTTCAAATTTGCAAGATTTTTACTGACTCCGTTTTTTTTTTTAAGTTAAATGATGTCAATTATAATAGAAAGCAGACAAACCACACATTTTATCTGGGTTAGGAAGGTATTATGGAATAGAGTTCATTCATATGTGGCTTTAGCAGTTTCAGATTTATTGTCCACAGAGCTTTGTGCAGGTTAGTGTGTGTCTGTCTCTCCTCCTCTCATTGCAGGGCGTTACTGGCAGGTGTGTCCTCCTCACAGCTGCAGGACTAATCAAAAGTAGCATTAGGAGGCGCAGACTTTCTGAACCACCCTCCTTATTGTTTTGCTCCAACGTCAGGTAATCATGTGTATTTTCTTCTGTATCTTAACCATCCTCAGACACTTAACCTTTGCTGACTTCATTTCCACCTGAACCAGTTCCCATGTTCCAGTGCTCTGCTCTTCCTTGCACCTTGTGATTTTTAGGAACAACCTTCTCAAGATTCCCTCCTCGAATCTCCTCATTGCTCTTCGGGTCGCCCCTCTTGATATCAGCTGTCCAGATCACCCTGACAACTTGTTTGTTCACCTGCCTGTCCACCTGCCAATGTTCCCCAGACTCCCAACTCTGAGCCCTTCAGCACCACCTGTCAGCCTCAGACTCTGTGGGTACACACGCCTCCCATCGGACCTCCATCGCCTCCTGGAACTGGAAGGTTTCACCGACAGTGTTTCAACGTATTTCCTCATTCCAAGCCTTAGGTTTTAACCACAAACTTCTCCTCCTCAGCTGCAAACCTGGAGGCCCGTCGTATAAGAAGAAGAACCATCTGCTTGTGCAATTGTTTCAAACTTTATTTAACATTTGTGTCTGTAATTACTGCCAGCACAAGAGTACTTTTCTTAACAAACATGATATATTGACCAAGTTTGCGTGGACAAAACATTTGGAATTTGGTTTCACATCCTCAAAGTATTTTAATGTTGGAGGAGATAAAGAACTAATCAAATTGTATGTACATCCAATATTTTATTTTTCAAGAGTTAATATAGTGTGAGTAATAATACCGGCGTATTTCCTGAGCTTGGTAAAGTTTTTGCATGTGGCTTCAAGTTGCAATAACTTAACCAGTCAATAAGAATTTCCCAGAAAGTTATTTTTTTTATGTGGGTCATGTGGGTGAGCACTCAGGGTGGCATTAAAAAAGGGGGCGCAGGCTTCAGATACAAAATTTATGAAATGATCTGGTGCCTTTACAAATCTTTTATTTCTTTTTTTTTGCTTGTGCAGACATTGGCGAGTTGATGTTCCCTGTTTGACACTGAGAGTAGAAAAATTATTTTTAAGTTTTTTGTGTCCTGTTATCTCTGCTACATAATTTAAATGTTTTTCTGCCGTTTCATTGGTTGTTGAACACCAGAAGGAGGCTCTGTCTCAGGATGCCATTTATGAAATACCTCCACTGTTCGTAGACCAAATGTATCACATCCCCCAGACCTCATAAATTAGTAGCAAAAAGGAAAAAAAATAATTACAATGAAAATCGAACATTTCAAATGTTTCACTTGGTAGAGAACTTGAAAGGTAAGCTTGGATTTATGCATAACAGTGACATGCTTTGTTCTTTCTTACCTGCTCATTTACTTGTTCTGTTGGTACATATTCACCCCTCAGCCATAAAATGGCCGCCTGCTGCAGCAGGAGCGTAAACACCACAAAGCAGAATTATCTCCCCTCAAAAGTGTTAAGACCCCTGCGCTCTCATTAATCTCTATTGCCCTGTGTCAGGGCTCAGAAACAAAGGCGAGATTACTCCCATCCTGGCCTCAGACTCTCATTTAGCCACAAACTCAAGGCCATTATTCAGCCATCAACAAAAAGCCACAAAACAAATGGTATTTACCCCAAAGGCCATATTACCTCAGGGCGCAGGACGCAGGGAGACACCGCGAGGCGGGAGGAGGAAGTAGAGTATGAGCATCAGTCTGAAGCTCATCACGGAGTCGCAGGGCTCTGATCTCCTCTGCAAAGCGTCGTCTGTCATCCAAGTACATGACAACCAGCCGAAATGAGCTGGAGAAGGATTTGACACAGATGTCTGACTCCAGTCTTTAATCCTTCACCACACTTTGGAAATGCTACTGTGGGGCGACTGCCATGGCAACAAACAGAAAAGTAATCCAGCGGCATCTAAGAGGGAGAGTAATTGGGTTTGATTTTCGTGATGACAACATTTAAATGGGAGCTGTGCAACTACTCCAAAAACAAAAAGACTGGCGTTTAAATAAAGATGCAGGTAATTATTAAGCCCCATAAAGAGACCCAGTCTGCAGACTATCAAAGTCCACAATCGAGGAGGGGAAATAACCCTGATTGTTCGACGGCTCTGGCTTTCTTTGCTTTCATTTTTTACCAGCTGAAGAGTCAACATCTGGCCGGTCATTTATTAGGCCACAGGAGGTCCGGTTTTAGACAGCAAAATGAAGGTGAAAATAGAAACAAGATAGATGCATTAAGGGCAGGGTGAAGGCGAATTGATCTGCCATGACTGTGTATGTTTGGGAGATAAATCCACGGTTTGGATGTTGGGAAAGGTCGACTCTGTGATTAACTTTGGATAAAGGAGACCACAGGATGAGGTGAGGCGAAGCAACTCCAGGAAACCAAAGCAAGGACGCAGGGTAGAAACCCGCATGTTAAAGTTTGCTCCAACAGAAAGACTGCAGATTTTAAATCGCTGCATTTTTAGGCTTTAATTACACACATTTAAAAGTTGGGATATTCTACCAGCATGAAGTCTTGGTGCAGTGGGGCTTAGAGTAACCTCATCATCACTTCTAAAAGCAATAAATTACAAATACTAGATGCTTGTCAATAGTTGGCTCATATAAACAGTAGCAACACTTTTTCATGACGAACACTGTTACTAATGATCACCAGTGCAGTGCAGCTGTACTAGACATATTTGAGGAAATCACCACAGTGATTAGCTGTCATGGGTTCCTGAAGGGAAAACCTAGAAAACAATAAACCATCTTGCAACTTCTAATGCAAGGACTCATAGGAGTTTTAAAAAGCTGCTCTGCCTTGTTGACTTATCCTATGGAGAAATTAAAATGCTAGGGTTTTTTTTTATTGTGTGTGTGATTTTTATCTATCTCTGTAAAAGTTCCTCCAAATGTAAAAAGAAATGTAATTATCTATTTTTGTCCCTTTTGTAAACTTTATCGTGGAGTTGCTGTTCACTGCATTGCAGTCGTAATCAAACCCCTCTCAGTGCTTCAAACATTTCCCCATTACAGCAACACATTTTAATGTATATTTCTTTTAATGTGTATTTCTTGAGAAAAAAAGCCCCTACATGCCGAGTTTAGAAAATCCTGATTCAGTCTTGTGCTAGACTGTTCAGCGCCGTTGCCGAAACATGGCGGAAAACACCCTGACTGTGAGAAGAAATCAATGTGACATAACAACATTCAGCTGGTGCATCTGTGTGTGTGTGTGTGTGTGTGTGTGTGTGTGTGTGTGTGTGTGTGTGTGTGTGTGTGTGTGTGTGTGTGTGTGTGTGCGCGCGTGAGACGGAGCCTTGAGCGAATGCTTAAACCCCTCCAGGGGACTGGTGACATTTCTCGGTTTTGTGCGCCATACAAATTATATCCATGGTTTAACAGGAGTCTTGATCTGGCCTCTAGATGTGATTCGGTGTCACGTTAATCACCGCTGACACACTTTTTATGACTGAAGTAACAGGTCCGCATTAATAAACGCATCTCCAAGTGTTTGTCAGACAACGTGCTAATGTTTCCCATTTGATTCTCCCTTTTTTGTGTGTGTGTCGCCATGAACTCACCTGTCTGACGGCCTCAGCTGTCGTATTACCTCAAATGCGCAGCTGATTTGTTCCCCGCTGGATGAAACAATCAAGTTTTAACACCGTATGGATGTTTGTAGAGAATGAGCATGAATAACGATGAGCCAAAGGAAGTGAGGGAAGTTTGCATAATCTATTCCAAGTCTTTCTCCGAAACTGACACCAAGCAAACTGTGTGTCGTGTGTATCTGCCTGCTGAATGGGAATTAGACACAGTACTAAAGCACATCAAAGGGTGTGATTGAGGGAGTTTGTTCCAGATGAGATGAGTGGGAAAAACTCAGATGCGAATGACTTTCATCATTTGCACACAGATGGCGAGCCATTATAACCATGTAGCCGCGTTTACTTTGGGAAGGGGAACATTTGTGTTTGTGGGGTCTTCAAGGATCACAAACAGAGATCAATGCTTTGCTTTTTTTTTTTTAGATTGTGACTCTCTCTCTCTCTCTCTCTCTCTCTCTCTCTCTCTCTCTCTCTCTCTCTCTCTCTCTCTCTCTCTCTTTCTGTTTGATCTTACAAACCCACCAGCCCTGTGATCAGGGATTCTGACGGATCTACTACTCCGAAGTTTGCTCTGTCTTTTCCAGTTATATTTCTCTCTTGCCTCGTCATTGTAGTTAATCGAATCTTGCTTCTTATTGCTCAATAAGCTTTTTGCATGTTCCAACAACTTGTTAGTGGAGATGAGCTCCAAGACTTTAAGGTTAGAGAAGACCTCCATGCAATTGCACTTAAACTTTAACGTTTATCCAGAGATTTTCTATGGGATTCACATCTGATCTCCAAATATTAACATTTCTTCCAGTCAGGAAAAAAACATCCATAGACAAAAATTAAAGCATTACTTTAAACCTAAATCTGCTTCCTTGGGTGTATTAATAATTTGGATCTAGTCACTCACCTTCAGTCATTTTCCTTTCCCTTTTGTTTCAACAACAACCCTCAGCATGTTCGTCCTCCTCTGAGTACTTTCCGTCTTCTCTACCTTGTCTTACCCCGAGGCCATTTGTTCAGGCTGAAGATGTAAAAGCAGCTTGGGAGTGCAGTTTTCAGTAAACAGTACCAGACGTCAGCATCAACACACAGCAGAAAAGGCCAGAGCAGAGACACCATTATCACAAATTTCACCCGCATTTGATACTAGCGTACCAAGGAGTCCGCTTTTCCTCAGAATGCTTAGCTAAACGTCAATAACATTGGAGATTAACGTACAAACCGAGGGGTAAATAAATCTTAGGACGATCCACAAGGGGAGCATCACATTGGACGAATTTCTGTAAAGTTTAACGGTTGCTTAAGTGAAAGATTTGATACATTCAGAACCACAATATTCTAGTAGAACCCAATGGAGGCTAGAAAAGTCTTCAGCTCACTCCTCTCCAAATGTGAGCTTTGAGCGGCGCTCGGCATTAACCTTCTGCTGATCCTCCTTCGCTTTCTGCTTTTTTATAAGCAGCGGCAGCAGGTTATGCACATTTTGAATCTTAGAAGCATCTTTAAAGGTACATTGAAAGATAAAAACATCAAAACAACCCCAAGCAGCTACTTAAATACTGTCTCCGTCCTTGTTTCAGGTGCTCTTGTCTTGTTTTGAAATAGAGTTGACGGGCTTAAGAGCTGACGGGGTGGGGGGTGGGGGAGGAAGCTTTAAATGCAAATCAGTTTTAAAACTGAGAAGGAGTTTCGGGCATTATGGACTTCAGAATGAGCTACAGCCACGCAGCCAGCAGGAGCCATTGAAAGACAGGAGTCCTGACAGACCAAGGCTTCATTGATTTCCTTGTTTATTTTGCACACCGCCTTCATTTGAAGACAGAATTTCGATTTTCTCACAAAATACAGAAACAAGCTGTCGCTGTCGTCAGGCACATTTTTAAAACTTTGCTTCCAATTGCTCTTACTGTTCCTGTTTCTTTTTCTTTTATAATTAGGTTCCATTAAGCCGGTTCCACAGCGAATCATCCTTTCACTCCCCATCCTGGGTTGCATGTCACACCAACCCTCTGACATCCTGCTGTGGATTGAAGTTCAGGTGATGGCGTCAGATTTTTCTGCTGCTTATTTGGATTCATTCCTTCCTCTACAGGAGAAATGTTTTAAATTCTACGTGTTGTAAAACTGCGACACGGGTTTTAGATATTAATGCAGCAACATGAACAGAGCAGTGGATGCTATTTTTCTGGATTTCTGCACAATTTGATAGCAAAGCGTGCAGAAGGGTCAGTTTTAGATGAATAATTAAAAAGAGAATTAAGTATGGAATTTTTTTTATCTCAGCTTTATAAAGAACAGAAGTCTAATAAGGCTTATTAAATTACTTCTACCACTGCTTTTTATCAGTTGAACACATTTTATCTTTCAATTTCTAAATAACTGTTGGTTTCTTACTGAACGAATAAACGCTCATTCATCAACGAAAATTGGTCGTCCTGTTTTGTCTTGACATCATTAAGTTTAAGTCTGACTACCAGCAGTTAATAAATTGATCTAAAGGATTAAATGAAGTAATAAAACAACTTTATTTATGAATTTCTACCAGCAGAAAGAAGGTATCAAAGACCACAAACTTTGCCTTAAAGTTTCTGTATTTGGTTCAAAGATTCTCCGTTGAATTTTTGAGAAGTCAAATAGGTAAAGATGTTGAATCAGAACAGATGGAAGTTGGCCCAAATGTCACAAAACAACAATGAAATAGATCTGCAATACCAATTCTAGCATTGTGATGATTCCGCAGAAAAACAGACTAGAGTGTTTAGACCTTTGTACCCGAATGTCTGGAATGCCATAAAGTAAAGATTGAGAAACATATCTATAAAGCTGACTGGCTCTGCTGCCTGGGGGGTCCAGTCTCGGCTCCGGAGGCTCGCCAGGTTCAGGTGCTTGGGAGCCTCCGCCATAGGAACCTACGACCTGGGGGAGGAACATCTGTGTCAGGTGGCAGCTTAAATCTGGCTTTTGGGACACTAATATGTCCAGTCGCCTTGACGGCCATAAGCCTGGAAACACCTTGGGATTCACCTGGAGGAGCTGGGGATGTCTGGGCTGGGATGGATTAATTTAATCCAGGTAATTTTAAATTCCACCCACTCATCCTCTTCACTTAGAATAGACAGAAACTGCTGTGTGCCTCCCAATAAACTTGCATCTGGAACTCATGAGACAAAGATTTCATCCCTTAGTTTTTTCATGACTTTGCATAATGAACCACTGCGAGGGAAAGTGTAGTGGTTCATCCCAGCGCCAGGCTGGATTCTGGGATTAAGAAAAACACGAGAGCAGGGGGGGAGTAAGCGAGAAGCGGTGGGAGGAGGGGTGCAAAAGGCAGTCCCGCAGGCAGTGAACGACAGCTGGCTCAGAGGTGTGTGCTTCCTATTTTTGGTTTCCCTCATGCACATCTCGGGCTCAAACAGCTGCTGGAGCATTTGCAAGCTAAAAAAAAAAAAAAAAAAAAAGTCTTCAGCGTGCTGTCACTGCAGACAGACATGCAGGGAGGAGGGAGACTTAAAGTTTACGCCGGCACAGGTGACTTCGGCTCGAACCCCAGCCCAGCTCTGGTTATGGACTCAGACGGGGCAGGTTCCTTTTGCACATGAACAGAAACACAGGTCACATGACCTCCCCTCTCTGCTGATGCACAACGCCTGCAGCCTGATAAGTCAGATTGCTGCAGCTATGGTACATTTAATGTATAGAGGGAGATGACAGCAGTGGAGCAGTCAAAGTAGGTCATCAATGACATGGAGAGCTCAGATGTCGCTGGTTTTCTCTTGAAAGTCTTGACAAGCATGTCTGCTGTTTTCAACAACAACAACAACAAAAAAAAAATGCTCAGGTTTTTTTAAGTCAGAAAATATTAATTCATCAAATACTTTGGTAGATCTAAGAAGAGGTTTTTCCAGCACAGTTTCTGTAAAAGAAAAAAGAAAAAAATCTTTTTCTGTTTCTGGCAGCGGAGAAGATGCATTGATGCCTTTTTGAAAAATAAATGAAAACGTCCCTGAGCGGAGCCTCATTTGGGCTCCGGCTGAAACAAAGTAAGGGCTGCGATAATAAGCTACTGCAGACGTAGGTAGGGGAGCGTCTCAGCGTGCCGCCTCGGAGTAAGAAAAGAGGTTGTTTCATTTATTTATCAACTCTAAAATATTTACGGGATTCAATGTGAAGGCAGAGGAGCCAGGGAGAACAAACAGTGGGCGAGAAAAAAAAAATAAAAAATTGGTCAAGCTGCTTTAAATGGAAGCTTTAAAAAAAAAGGGGAAAAAGACATCTGATGGAAGACTGCCTGCTGCTCTGTGTATATTTTAGTCTGAAATGACATTCTGAAACTCACAGGCAGTCATGACTGAGTCAGTGGACCCGCAGTGACAACACACTGAGGGCCATTATCCTTCCACTCTGTTGTCAGCTGGACTTTCTCTTGCAGCAAGAGTGGAAATTTTCACCTGGAAACAAGGTGAGGTATAAACAGCGTTAGGCCAAAAAAAAAAAAAAAAAAAAACCTGCAGATTCTCCAGTAGAGCCGGTTTGACTGGAAACACAAGCTGACTCTTTCTCTCAGACATTCACTCTGGACGGAAAAAAACAACAACCCTATTTAGGCTGCAGGGTTTTTTTGTTTTGTTGCAGTTAAACAATGCAAATGAGTCACCTGGGAACCGCAGCAGCCGTATGACCCTCTTACCTTTAGGTGAAGGATTAGTTCCTGCTGAAAGAGATAAGTTAATTAGGTTTCTCTGACACACCTAATGTGACTCGTCGTCACGTTAGTTGATTGTGACTAATCCTCACTGGGGCATTGCAGCGCAAGGATTATGAGTTCAAATTGACCTGCCGCGTTCATATCCCTTGAAGTTCTTCCTCTTTCTTTTGTGTTACAGCCACAAACTTCAAGGTATTTTAGAAGAATTTCATGTGATAGACCAACATTTAGTAGTGCTAAATTGTGAGGTGGAGGGAAAAAATGAAGCAAGAAGAAGTTCCCGTTCCAATTTGGGACAAACCATGTTGTGAAAGGAAAGTCGTCAGTCAGAGCAGATTGAAAACTGAACTCTCAAAATGCAAAATGCCATTAGAGATCAAAAACTAAGCTGAACACACCTGCCTTAAGGTGAAACATGGGGGTTTCATGCTGTGGTTCTTTTCGGCTGGAACGCGGAAGTGAGTCAGAGTTTTTTGGGAAGATGGAGCTGAATGCATTGCAGGCCGCACCAGACTGGACAGCTGGACACATAAACGACTGAATGGAAATGCTTATGTTTAAGTTACTGTTTATGTTTGATTCTTAAAATAGGTTTTTACATTGTTAACATGACTTCTTAGTTGACTATTGAATTGCACGACTGCAGCAGTTCTCCTTGAGTAGCGTAAATACTCCAATGAGTCATACCACCTGTCTGATTGTAAAGGGAGGGGATGTTTGGAGTTTACTTGTTCAGTTTTGTTTTGTTTTTTTCTATTTTGGGCAGACAATCCCAATTCAGTTATGTATAATTTTTATAGTACGACTCCAGTCTTGTTTGTTTGTTAGTTTTGTATCAGCAGCGGTCTGATCAGCTAATATTTGGGTTCCAGGTTACTTTAATTATTTATTCATCAAGGGGTTTATTTCTTCCCTTTTTGACTTTTTCATAAATCAATGAAGATTTTTTACTTCTGGTATTTTCTTAGGCTGATTTGGATTTAAAGTTCTCTGAGGTACAATTACCACCGGATGTACTTTGGCACTTCACCAGTGAAAGATGAGCGATGAAGTCAAGCCAACCAACTTACACAGCCAAAAAATGTATTATTTAAGCACATTTATATATATATATATTCAATTTCAACAGCTCTGTATAGATTTATTTAAGAAGGACTTTTCTGAAACTAAAGTTGATAACAGTGTAACAGGAATTTGCATCGGTAAATAATATCTTCTGGTAAATCTTGTGCCCAGTGTTTTGGGCAAACTAGTCTGATTAGCAACATCAGAAGTTGTGAACCATCATATATTTTGAGTGACTGGATGCGATAAACCAACCAATAAAAATAAATGAACAGCTTTGTACTGCAGGTATCAGCAGCCATATTGGATTTTGACACCTGAGTTGTTGATAGCGATCCAGCTGTACCACTGAGCTGCAATCAAATAACAAACTGGAATAGATTAGACTTTTTGCTGTTTTAAAATGGCTGCTGAAGTGTTGGTACTTGGGAACCGTCCAATGACGTAGCATAATTTAGATTACATTATTATGTAATATTTAAATCAGGTTTTACAATTGAGTAGACAACTTATCAGCCTGGCGTCGATTATTTTACCATTAAACAATCAATTATTACATTTCAAAAAGACAAGTTGTTAGCACCATGTTTGATTTCTTTCAAGACGTCTCACCCAAGACAAAGATAATCTAGGAACAGCTGCATGAATCAAAGAAAAATCTCACCACAAATTTCTTTATCACTAATCTAAATTTTAAAATATTCTATGGTAGCGAACATTTGCAATTCACCGAACTTAGAGAGATAAGCAACCCAAAGCAAGTAATATAATTCTGATGATAAGAACCTAAAGGCTTTGGCTTTCAGGTGAAAGATAAATTAGCTTTAGGCAACGTATCAATAAGTCAATTCAAACTCTAATAGCCTTAAGACCTTTCCTGATTTTTATCAGCTCAAAATTGATGTTCACAGACATTCTCTGTCCAGATAGACTGAGCTTGAGTTACTTTGTGCAAAAAATACATCAGTCTCCAGCGGTGCAAACCGTGCACAGGCAGACCCACAAACAATTGAAGCTGGAAGTCCAAACAAAGCAGGTTCTATGAATTATTGACTCAGGGGGCGGTAAATACAAGTCCAAGCCACACTTTTCAGATTCCACATTTGAAAAGAAAACCTTGAACATCGTTCGGTCATTTCCTTTCACGTTGCAGAGTAAAGTTTGTGGTTTTGCAGCATCAAAATGGGAAAACTTTCTGGAGGCGCCATCCCTCGTACACACCGAACCATATTTAAAAAAAAACAAACACCCAATGATCAAATGTAGCAGCAGAGTGAGGGGGTAGGAAGAGTCTGACGAAAAAGAGGGAAAGGCAGTGACTTGGCACCTCTCTCTGAGTAAGACAGCACTTTAAATAAAACATGAAAGCGAGAGAAGGAGGCTCTTTTCTATATGCAAAAAAAATAAATAAACGAAACTTGTGGCAAGTCAGAACATTCTGAAACTGTGCAACCTGATTAGATGTGCCCCTGGGAACAGCCTTCCCTCTGCATCATATAGGCATCATATCAGAGCCATCAGACCTGACTCCTCACCCCATGGCACACAGGGCTTTTCCCGACCGAGGCCAGCCTGACCGTCGGACTGTGAGGAGCTGATAAGCACTTATGCGCACACTTCCTCCCAAAGACCATTTTCTGCCCCCCTCTTCATCACTGAAAGGAAGACAGAGAATCAATTCGCTGCACAGGAAGGCATTACACTGAGTTTCAGTGCGGAAAAATATTTTAAAAGCTTAAATCGGCAGTCGCCCAGGGAGGCCTGGACGGAGGAGGAGGAGTGTCCTGTTCCAGAGCTGATGTGAACATTTGAATAAGTCATCTCTGTTGCTCTCAGACTTGATGCAAAAAGCCATATGTACATTTTTAGAATCCCCCCCACCCCACCAGATCTGCTGACGTGGGAAAAAAACATGAAAGATTCATGTTTGTTTGAAAAATTCAAGCCGATGTT
This sequence comes from Micropoecilia bifurca, assembly GCA_903067075.1. Taxonomy (NCBI): domain Eukaryota; kingdom Metazoa; phylum Chordata; class Actinopteri; order Cyprinodontiformes; family Poeciliidae; genus Micropoecilia; species Micropoecilia bifurca. The sequence continues at coordinate 1,221 of CAEGAF010032928.1, read as the reverse complement.
CTGAACCTACGGTGCATAGCTGGCACAGATAAATTATTTAACCCTGGGATTCAAGACTGCCGTTTTGGGGTTTGAAGTGTGCAACTGGAAATCCAAAGGAAAACAATAAAACAAACAGCTGAATTCAAAGCGAAGGATTACAACTAGAGGACGTCCCTCTGTCTTTGGGAGCCGCCTTCAAGTGAAACTAAAACTTAAATACAATGTTAGAGGACAAAAGAGGAGCTGGAAGAGGTCAGCTTTGATTTCTGACTCTCCAATTGAGATTTGTTTGGAAAGCGGCAGGTCAATAAATGCCCCAGCAGAGGGCGCCATTGTGTCACATGTCAGCGCTGTCATTGGGTAACTTGGATCTTTTTTATCTTCTTAAAGTCTGTTATGATCTAAAAACGGCTTTAATGATCATTTGATTAAAACAACTATCAAACTACTCTAAGTAAGTTTAAGTAAATTAAACACAAAATTTGAGTATCTCTTTTATTTATTTGAATTACCATCACATATGTGTTATAAGTAGCCCAAAACTGTTAAATTCCTCCAGGATAACGAAAATATTTGTCCTGTACTGGTCAGGGTTACTGAACAGTGAAAGTTTTCTTATCATCATTATGTCGCAATCGCTTCAAGGAGCTGCTTGCTGCACTCACAAAACAAACTGTTGGAATTTAACTAACAAAAACAGGCGCAACTGCATTTAGCACATTTTAATGGTTTGGATCATAATCAGCAGGTATTGTATAAATTTAACAACTAAAAAGTCGGTGAAATAAATTCAATCAATGTACTCTATAGCTGCTGCTCGCTTTCTCAATAGAGCCATAAAAACTGAGCACATTACCCCACAGTGCCCATTGGCTCAGAAAATAGACTTTAAAGTGATTTCATTAGTTCATAAATCACTGGATGGCGTAGAGTCTACTCTGTCTCCCCAGAAACAAAACCGAGCAGAATTCAGTTTCCATGGTCTACAAATCTGGAATAAACCTCCAGAAAACTCCAAAACAGCTGAAACACTGAACATGCCCTTAAATCAGTGGTTCTCAAATAGTGGGGCGCGCCCCCCCAGGGGGGCGCAGTGCGATACCTGGGGGGGCGCGTGTGACCCCGGGGAACAGGCTTTTTTTTTTTTTTTTTTGGGCGGTACTAGAATAAAGTGTAATTGCGCATCCACTACAGTAGGGGGCAGTGGCGCTGTCATTGTTACTTCTGTCACGTTTGCAA
>CAEGAF010032914.1:0-21640 GCA_903067075.1 Micropoecilia bifurca | reverse complement strand
TCCAGAAATGTGCAGTACTAGGCACAGCCAAGATACTGCGCAGAACACTCAAGCTCCCAGGCCTCTGGTAGAGGACCGAGCTCAGAGGATGAAAGAGACCACCCCCCGGAGGGTGAGAAGGGAATTTTTATATATATATATATGTATGTGTATATATATATATTTGACTTTTCTGTAAGCAAAGAAAATGTGCACCGTCCTTATTTCAGCCAGCTAGCCTACAGTGTGTACCAACGGAGTGAGTAGCTTCATCTTCCATTCCATTGAAATCACCTGAAACCAAAGGAATAGCATGACGGAAAATGTTGGTGTGTTTCTTTTTATCATCGGATCTTTTCAGACCAAGAAGAAAGAAGGTCATCATAACCTCAAATAGATCTACTTGAGCAGAAATTCATCTTTAATTCATCCTTAAACATATTTTTTTTCTGTCCCCTAAAGAAATAAGAATTAGAGCTCTGTAGCTTTAAATTGAAATGCAACCATTACATTCAGAAATGAATGTAATAACTGTTCAATGTTGAGAAATGCTTGAATTACTACATACCAGTTCTAGAAACATAACATATATCCATCTGTCTTTGATGCTCTTCAAAATGGTAAAGACAAGGAAACATGCAATACAAGTAAGTCTGATACAAAACCAAAAATGTTCACAAGAAAAAATTGCTTGCCTAAACTAAACAAACTCTGCTGTCAGACTAATAACCATCATCTTCAAAACAGCAAGATGACGCAAATGCTCAAGCATTTTTAAAGTCTAACTACAAATATTTGCCAATAACTCTTGAGGTGCTGGAGCTAATGTAGGCTTTGGTTGTACTTCAAATTGAATATGCTGGTAAGATCACATGATCAGAAAAAGGAGGGAGAGTTGTCAGTCATCGGCCGCCGTTTCCTTCCGGTTGGAGTCCCTCCTCAACTTCCACAAGCCAAAACCAACCCCTGATCTCAGACATCTTTCACCCTACAGCCCGATAAAGGATAGGGGGTACGTCCACCGGGACATAAACAGGGGCAAGCAGGATGGAAACGACGGGAGTAGACTGCTCTGCAAATTATAAACGGTGCCAGGGTGGAGCGAGGGAAAGTGGGAGGAAATGGCAAGAGAACAAGATAAAGGCAGAGAGAGGGGAGAAAAAGGGTGGGACAAAGGAAAGACGGGAGGGAAGGAAACAGAGGGCAAGGGAGATAAAAAGCAGCGGCAGAGGATGGATGAATGGAGGGAAGAAATTAGATGAAATAGCGAGTCTGAGAAAGAGTAATGAACATAAAAAGGATCTCAATAGCAGGTGTGAAGACTGAGAGCATACACTCCACGCTGTGAGGCGGATAATTATAGCCCGTGAGTGAGTAATATTTAGTAAAGCTGACAGTATGACAAAGGACGGTAAAATGTCTCACACATCTAGGGAAAAAGTTCGCACTTCCTCCATCACAGCGCAGTTTCATCATATCATTAACTACAAAACAAACTAAGATCTGACAGCCGAGGTCTTTTAGGGGAAGCAGCACCAAATATATTGGAGATACATATATATATCTATATAAATATATATTAATCTGAGAAGAAACAGTGGGAGACAAGTAACAGTACTATAAATATAAGTGTATGTTTTTTTTATTCTCACATCTGTCCTGACGGCTCTCTGCGTTCTTGTTGTCTTTTCAAATACCTCTTGTCGCACTGCTGACAAATGGCTAAGATAAGATGACAATTCCCCTCAGGCTTTTATAAATAAACTCCATCCTTTCAGACTGTCAGACAGAGCTGGGTTTTATGGTTTCTGTGTGGCAGTAAACGTGGCTTGTTGACATCTATATTGCCCTCACCTCACTCAGGGTTTTATTCTACTTATTTATTTTTCGTAATATTCTGCTTTTGTGTTTTCCTTGAATTGTCACAGGCTCAGTCTACTGTAGATCTTTTGTCCGGTCAGATTCTCCGTTTGTTCGCACCCCATCGTGCCGACCCCTCCTCCCTCAGGTAACGTTTCATGTCACAGAGAGTTAGCGTATCGCCGTGCCCTTTTCATAGATACATGCACACGCACACGGATCACACGCATCCCCAACGCCGCCACCGCGCTGCCCATGGAGCTTCTCCAGCAGCGAGACTCACCCCACCCCACAACCTAAGAACAACAAAAAAAAAAAGGTCACGCTCGCTGCCCACATGACCTGCTATGTTGAAGAGGATACCTGAAGCAGGCCAAGCACAACTCAATTACACCCCGGGGGGGAGGAGACGCACCACGTTCACTGAACTCATTCGTGCAATATTCCCTGTAACTTTGAGAACATTCAACAGGTATTAAAGGGGTTCAAGGACTGTACTTAGCATGACTTTTCGGTCCGAGATCTTTTCTGTCCAGAAACTGAAGCTTGGCACATCGACCCGGTAATTGGGTCTCATCGTAAGCAGACATAAGACATAAAAGACATAGAGAGGCAAACCGACAACAAACAGGTGAAAGGTCAAGCCGACAGTTGGCTGGCAGAGATCAGATGCACTTCATATTCTCCATTTGCCTTTTCCATCCTCATCTGTTTCTCCACTGATTGTCAGAACACAGTGAATGAGGCCAAGAAGAAGTCATAATGCCTTTTCTGTTCCACCACGCCATCGAGAATCCAAAGATGTTTCATGAAATCCAGTCAAACTCCTTAAATCAGCCGATCAGTTTGTCTCTGGCTGATACTGATTAATCTGGTCCAGGTATTCTTTTTAAGTGGATTCTCATTTTGTTTTTTGTTAAGTACAAAGTTTCTCATGCAAACCTTATTGAAATATGTAAAGCCACCGCTACCATAAAAAAAAAACAAAAAACACATACTGCCGGTTCTTTGATATAGGGAGAAGTTAGAAGTGAACCAGCAGAAAATGAAGGAATTACAAGATTGTCACCATTAATCTTTCATCAAAGCATATGAACCTAACTTTTAAACTGCAATAAATAAAATAAATAAATAAAAAAGATGAGGCCTGAACTGCTTTTGTAAGTCGGTCAAAGTATAAAAAGTTTCCTTCCATTGTGTAAAATTTTAACAAAGTGTTGCCCTTCCCCCACATACTGCTGCTACCAGGCAGTAAATTGGTATAAGAAGCTAAAGCAGTAACACCTAATATATCAAAAATTATTTTAAAACTACACCAGGTAAACAACAAGCTTCTTAACATCACCACTTGGATAAATGGTCTTGACTAGTTAACAAGCCTAAACAAAACTCTTAATATTCCAGTTCTCTGTAAAGAGAAAAACAACAAAATAGGGATAACAAAAAACAAATGATATTCGAGTACTTTTACTTTGACAAGAAGATGTTTAGTAGTGGTAGAGAAAACTGGTTGATTTCAGTATCTTGATTGGTGCATTATAACTACAACCAGAAGTAAAGTCACATTTATATAAGCTGAATTCAGTAGAAGTGTTTTCCGTAAATAAGCAAAAAGGTATTCACAGTTGTTGGAAGTTTTTGTATTAACTGAAAATTGTCTATTTGAATGTATATGAGGGTCTTTTACCATTAGAGTATCATACAGACATCAGTCTCACCATTTAATATTATCTATCAATAGGTTTTTTGGCTGCCAAGTGAATGATGTCTCCACTTTATTTACTTCATTTTCTCTGCTTGCCCTTTGTCTTTAAATGTCACCTTTCTGTTAACATTAAAGTGTGTTGAAGTTTCCGCTTGCATAAATATCGGTCCGCATTATAAATAAGCGAACACTCATGCCATATCTCTCTATCGAACCCTTGTCATATCAGATTAATACAAGTCTCCTTTAGGGTCCAACCCAGAAGTCTTGTCCAAATAAGGTCTGGAAACCGGCCACGGCCCAAACGTATCTCTGACAGTTACCAGCGTGTCACCTCAACTTCATCAGCAGCCGAGTGCTGCTAAACGTGAAAGCATCCAGAACACCTGATAATCGCGCTTATCGCAGGCAGCTCTCCAGATTAGATGCTGCAGAGGGCTGAAACCACTCCAACCACCCCTAACGCCTCCTCTTGCATACCTCGCCAGCAGCCACACCATGTTTGGTGAGCGCCGGTGCACGCAAGATAAACGTTAAGCATCGTCGACGGTATGCGAGGTTGAGCAACGGAGCTGAGCAACGAGCCCGCTGCACCAATGCTTTGCTGGTGCGAATCAGTGATCCATTGAGGCGCAGGCTGTGCAAGAGCGAGAAGGGAGGGCGTGATGTTGTTCAGCATGTGAGAGTCACACCAGCCGGGCTGCTGAACTTTGCCTCTCATAAGGTTGCAGTTTATAGTTGGGCAGTTAGGATTCGAGGAAAGGGAAATTTAAGAAATGATGCAGACAAAGCCCAACTCGCATTACTCTTTGCCTTACTGTACAAACATCTACATCTAGATCTGTCTGCACACTTGTGAACAAGTGGAAAAAAACAATGACCTGAACCTCTTTCCTCCGTCCCTCCTTCCCTCTGCAGCTCAGACAACACAAATCATTAGAGCAAAGACAAAGTGGGGCTGTCCAACCTTATGTTAATTCGTCCAAGTGAATGTAAGTCTCGGCCAGTCTGGACGTGATCCAAACATTTCTACAACATTAGATTCCTCTGGCCATTACTCTCCCCGTCTCTCTGTCTGCCTTTCACACAGACAGTCCTCGTCTGGCGGTGCAGCCCATCGACAGCATGGAATTTCAATTTCGAAAGAGTCCAGATATTTATCAAATACACGGGACGAGGCGGGGGGAAAAACAAACGTTTTCATCAGAAATACTGTAATAATGACTCTCTGTTATTCAGTCACGAATATTTCATACTATATCAGAAAGCAAATTATCACAAGTCAAGGTCATAACATCTGATGGTATGCGGTCAAAATTTTAATTGCAACTACAAAAAAAAGCAGCCGAGGTTCGCTTTACAAGAGCAGCTGCAAATTGTTACTAATGTTTCAGCTCCAAGACAAAGCAATGAAATGAGTACAGGATGAGCTGATGACTAGGAATCAAATCTAAGTTTTAAAGGTCCTGCTTGGAGCCAAGCTGCACAAAATCCTGATGTAATTTAATTTTAAGAGCTTTTTATCACGCTTGTTTCAATTTTATTTTCCAGAAACAAAAAGGCGTATTGTTTTGTCCATTTAGTCTGTTAAAGTTGGAGATAGACCAATTGACTGGTTGACAAATTAAACTGGTCCATTTCCGTTACACTGGAAACTCCTGGGCCTCTGAGACCTGAGAGTCAATCTACCTGCTGGCTGATTTTTCTTGATCTTCTTTTTCCCCTTATTCTTCAAATGCACTTAGACTACAACTGGCATCAATTTTGGTCAAAAACGCATCAACAAACAGCAAATACTTTAACGGACTTCTTTGAGTCTACCACAAACCAAAACAAGTTTCATGTTATAGGCTTTGATGTACAAATGGGAAATTCTTGCTGCTCCTTCAATTTCTTTTAATTCAACATTTGACTTCTATCAAGGAAACTGCAGAAAATTTTTATTGTTACACTGTTTTTATATGTTACAATTTTTTTTGAATCCAGATAAGTCAAAATCTAAATTTGGTGTTGGTCAGAAAAAGCCTGATCGCTGCATCTTTATACAAAACCGACAATAAGATAAATACATGTCTATGTTATTTGAATTATATATCAAATGAAAACCGTTATTTTTGTCTATTACAACTACACATGTACCCTTTGTAAAAAAAAAAAAAAAGTATCCTCCCCATTCACAGTGCCAGGGTACTACATCTGTCATCGGGTAATCTATTTTTCTATAATTCTAATAATGATAGGACCTGGAAACAGATCATGTCAAACAGGCATCATTTAAAAAACCCCAAATATATTATAATACCCAAACATTATATTACATAAAAGAGTTCAAACTGAAAAAGAAAACAAATCAAAAAAATAAAAAGCAATTAGCATAAGAGCTGGTATTGGTACTGGCAATTAAGAAATACCTAATTGGTACATGTCCAATTAAATGGACAAATTCGCAATATTTTCAGGACCAAACTGCCATTGACTCAAGGCAATAAGCTGTTTGCTTAAATGCACACATTTGTTTGGTATGTTTGAATTTGACAGTATTCAGAATAGAACTGAACTAACTCCACTGTAAGGGATTGTACTGGAAGGAATTCCATTGATTACAACTGAATTTTGACCAACTGGGATTGTAAATAATCTGCCACGAATTGACCTGCTTGTCTTGTAAAGTGACATCTGTTGTAAACTGATGCTACATAAATAAACGAACCTGAATTGAATATGTTTTGAGTTAAAAAAAGGCTGTGACTTCAACTAGCAGAGATAGAACCGCGTCCCAGAAGACGACCTGTCAAACAATCAGATTCATGAGGTCAGAAAGACTCAGACTGAACTTCTTAATTTCTCATCCTTTACCTCATCCGAGAAGTGCTACATAAAATCCCTGCATCTATAGAAACCCTTTCGAGCTCGGGACCAAATATGGCATTACATCAGTCCGGGGCATGTTTGGATATTCAGTTACTAAGTGACGAGCCTTAATCAGATTTACTCCAAGGGAAATATCTAACATAATCTGATACACCTTTTCTTGCAAGCTCGAAAATAACAATCCTTGTCCTTTGAATAGAGACAGGTCTGTGCCAAAAGCAAAGACGTACACAACCAAACTGAAGCGTTTACAGAATCTGGACCGTCATCTTATCTTTATTAGAAAAGATTATCTCACATTTTTTTCATAACAAACCGTTCTGTTGTGCTTAGATGGAGGAGGTGACTGTAATGCAACAAAGAGTTATTGCCTGCATGTTGCAGCAGCAGTTGTTTGAACTTCAATGACTCCTCTGTGCTTCTCTGAACTCCGATTCACTTTGGCTCAGAATCTCTTTCATAGTTGTGTTTAGAGGTCCAAACTTCCTGTTATTATTATTACTATTGCAAAATAAACATTGTCTGAGTAATTTGTTGAAAACAAATACATATAAAACATATGAAATAAACACACCTTTAAAATATTGTCAAATTAAGATAGGATTTTTTTCATGTCTAAAAGATTAAAAACCTAAAACCATCAACAACAAGAGGCTTAAAATTGTTTTGGTTTATTTTTACATTTTGCAACAATACTATGAGGCGATGCTTCATGTCTACACCTCAGTATTTATTCATTACAAAACAAACATAAAAGAAACATATCTAAAATAAACACACCTAAAGTTTTGATGATTTTGGACTAAAGTATTTTTTTAAGCATTTACTTTTCAACTCATTGATGTAAAATCACCAATGCAGGACGTGAGATTTGCAAGATTATGTGTAAATGGTACAGGAAATTAGACATTGTCACTTTTTTTTTTTGCTGTCAATATAGAATAAAATAATCAAAATACCCGAGTTGAAAACTCATCATTACTATATATGGACAGTGACGTCCAGAACTGAAGCGAAAACTCTGCGAGGAGGACAGGTTGAGGTGTGGACAGAGCAGAACATGAAAAACTGCGTCTAATTTCAGCCTTTAGTCATTTCTTGAGCTCATCATTTATTTATTTTTTTGAAAATAAAGTCCAACCAAGTTTACATTTCTACTTTCACACCAAATAATCATCTGTTTCTCTTTGTGTTTTCTGTAAAGAACAAAAGAATAACGAGTGAGGGGGGGAACTAATCGCATCAGGAGGTCTGGTGAAACTTTTACGAGTTTATAGAAACTCCGAGTAAAGCGAAGCAGTTCAGACACTTTCGGACAATTAGGCTAAAAAAAAAGTGGAAATTCCCAGAGGAAGCAGCTCGAACCTGATTATTAAAAAAGAAAAAAAAAAGCAGCAGCTCCTGAGCTCCAGGTATGCCGGTATACATACCTCGTCTTCGTGGTTGGTGAATTCACTCTGCTCGTTTTCCTTCTCGATTTTGTTGTTATTCATTCTGAGTCGGACTCTTTGTTGTTTTTCCCCACTCGGAAGGTCTTCGTCTTCTTCTTCTTGTTTCGCTTTGCTCGTCTTCTCCCTCCACAAATTAAATTAAAAAGCACCCTCCGACTGGACCCGAGCCTTTAGTTCTTCCCTTTAGTTCGGAGACATTAATGGTTTGTCTTGTCTTTTATTATTTAATCAAAGGAGTCAATGAAAAAGGGGGAATCAGCTGTGAGCGGCGTGTGTCTCAGCGCTCGGATATTCCCTCAGCTTTCCCCGGGAAGCTTCTTCCGTAGGGCTCCTCTTGTTGCTGTTTCCCCCCCTAAAATGAAACACAGTTTAATGTTGAGCGAAGCGCGCCGCAGGCAAACTTCTCTCCCCATCCCACTGTCAGTCCCTCCGTGCGGAAGGAGGCGAGGGAGGACGAGAGGGAGGGGTTTCTGGGTGGGGTAGTGGGCTGGAGGATGCGCCGCAGCGGCGTGTATGGAGACTCATCCACCGCTGGAAGAGCTGCGGCGGTAGGGGGAGAAACAAAACCTACATCCATCACCTTTTGGACCAGCTGGATGTTATTTTAGTGACTGAAACATTCCTGAAATATTCTCCTAAGGCGCTGGCTTATTTATTTATTTCTTTTTATCTGACTGCCTGCACAAATTGCTGAGTCGAGGGGTGGACAAAAGGGGCGACAAATTCTTGCTTCTGTTGTCTCCTTGCGAATGTTGCGAACTTCTTTTGAACTTGAGGTTTTCTTTCATGTTACAGCCACAGACTATAAAGTAGGGCAACACTGCGCACAACTCTGAAAGAGTTGAATTAACACCAATTTTGATAAGGACCAAAGAGAGTCGGCATAGTGTTGATTTAACGCTGCAGGATTTGCTCTGTGAATAGAAAGAAAGTGGGAATAAACAAAAATATGGGGGGGAAAAACGCACCATAATTTAATACTTTATACAACTACTAAAGTACAACTTTCAGTCTTTTGTGATACAGGCGTCAGCCATCTAGAAGCTGAAATTTTGACCAATGACCATCTTGATTTGATAAGTATGGACTTTAACTAGGCCATCCTGACACATAAATGCTCTTTGATCAGTTGTGTCAAACTCATTTTCATTTTGGGCCGCAACAATGGCCCAAAATGTGGCCCATTTTTGTATCATCAAAAGGATAGAATGTATCATCTTTCTGATGATACATTCATCAGAAATGTGTCATCAGAATGTATAGAATGTATACATTCTATACATGTAGATATCATAGAATGTATCATCAGAAAGATGATAGAATGTATTATTAAACATACCTAGTAAGAAACAATTAAAATATTACAGGTTTCTCTGTATTCAATGGTGTTAAGTAATATTTATCTTTTCACATTGATGGAATTCAGGAATATATAAATAAACACTGATTTGATTTGACTCATAAAATAATACTGAAGCACACAAGTCTCAAAGTTCAACAGAAACAGTTATGGTGGCCTGGATTTTGCCCAATCCAGGCCACCAGACCACGTGTCTCGGGTTTGACGCATGGTCTAAACCGTCCTAAAAAGGAAAAGATCGAACTGATTAATTTATGTTCTCCTCTTAGTTACCTTCAAAACTTTACTCACTCTCTGAGTTCCTGTATCTTCTTCGTCTTGTTTAAAAGTGAAGACCAATCAACATTTGGTCTTCATTTTTTTGCAAGCACTTGGCATGCTGAGGTGAGTGAATCTTCATCACTGGAGACATCATAGCGTCGTTAGTAATGCTATTATTGGGTAATAACTGCAGTGTTTGAGATACAGTGGTTAGCTGTGTGTGGTATGCATGACATAGTGAGCGGTAGAGATCAAGACACAAATTTTATTTATTTTAAATCAGTAGTAGCCTCATATAGGAAAGTACAGTATCAGAAGTCTTGCAAGGTGATGTCAAAGCCTCATAGCATAATAGGTTGACAGGGGTGTTAAGTTAAAGATAATGTTAAATTAACCACTAAACTTTAGCTTACTGTTGTTTCCCCAACATACTTCATTGGTCCAAATAAAAACAAATGTAAAATACATCAGAAAATGCATAACAATACATTAATTTAGGGCTTTTTCCACATTTCATCATATTTGCCCAGAAGTATAAAGATGGCTATATGCCTAAAAGTTATTTTGACTGTGACTTTTGCTGTTATGATGCTTGTCTGTTGCAGCAGGTTCAGGCTAGGAGCTTGTAAGAGTTTCAACTTTACCTTCAGGAAACAGGAGTATTATCCAAAAATGCAATTTACTTTACTGACTCTTAGTTGTTTTTTGTACTGTAGGCATGACTTTCTCAAGAAAAAGCAATCAAACTTTATGCAAACTCCGCAGTAGCAGGTTTAAAGAGTGACTTATTTTTTACCACACCTAAGTGTGACGATTGTCTAACCTTTAACTAGGCTGCCTGACAGTGTTCATCATGAATATGGCATCATGAGACAAGTTGTCACCCAGTAGCACATGTGCTACCTCAGCGTCTTTGAAATGCAGTATTCAGCATAATCCATCATCAGTAAAGAAGAAAACATCAGTAGACACAAACAACCATCAGCCTAATTGTTTAATGCGTTTCATGTGTGTTTGTCGTCTCAAACCGTTAAGTGGCGTCTCGTTTCTTGTCAGGCAAGGCTAATCTCCTCGATTCCTTTTGAAATGTATGCATTTCAGGTTGGTCGTTGCAAGCAAGGCCTGGAGACCTGCGAGGTGTTTAGATGGCCTTACTCGTGGTAATCCCACCACGTGAGCTCACCTAAGTCTGTTTGATTTATGATTTCTGAGTGCAGAAGCAGCCAAGCCCCTGGAGCCGTGGAAATGATGTCTCAACCCGGCGGCAGAGATGAGAAAACACTGTAAAGTTTACAGGCGTGCTTGTTACTGTCTGCACAGCAAAAGGCGCAAACAAAACAGCCTTTAACAGCAGCCATCAGGTGACAAGGCACCTTCAAACATTCCCCAATATCAAAACATTTATTTTGAGCAGCTGCCTCGCTCTGTGTTCTGCAAGTTAAAGTTCGAGAGCTGACAGTAGTTCTTGACTGTACGTTTAGGTGACATTTATTACCCGGGACAGATGCTCGCTTCGTTTGACAAGTCAGGGTTTTCTTTTTTTTGCTGCACTTGCACCTCAAGAAGGAACAAGGAAGGAGGAAAAAGTAGTCGCCGTGGATCAGTCTTCTTGGATATTTCTCCTCTTTGCTCCTCCCCAATCATGCCTATATCAATTACAACTCATCTGAAGCATGCACAATGAAGAAGGGACATGGCAGAGTCTTTTTATGCTGATGAGAGGCAGTTGGGGATGATGGGAAGGAGGGAGGCTGTCGGAGTCTTCGAAGCAGATAAAAATGGAAATCTTCCCCCGTTTGCCGTTCACCACCGCGTTATCAAAGCTTCCTGCTGGAGTCTGGGGAGCAACGCGGGGGTGGAGAGGTGAGAGTGGGGGAGATGTCCCAGCTGTGTTTGACAGGTCTCAGAGCTGAGCTGTGTGGTCTGATGCTCAGAGAGAGAGAGAGAGAGGGGGGTCTCCCCCAAACCCCCGTAAAAACACGCACACACACGCACACGAAGAAAGGGGGCGGAGAAAGAGGAGCAGCTAGGAGAGAGTTTGGTCACGGTGTCCTGGGTAACATGTCAGCGAGCTTTGACGAGGCCCAGCCTTACATGAAGATATCTGTGCGTTATCTGCAGTGGCTGAGCAGAGCGCAGCGTCAGTCAGGGTGCTTTCTTATTTTAGACATGACAGGGAAACAAAGGAAACCATGCAGATTTTCAAAATACACTTTTAAACCAGCCCTGTGGTTTTAAGGAGTCTTGGTTTTAAAGTACCAACTACTGTAGTTTTATTTGCTTTTTATACATTGATTTGACAAGTTTCTGTTTTGGTTTATCCCGTTATGGCCACAATTTTCAGTTTATTTTATTGACACAAAGCAGTAAAAATTGTATGAATACATATATATATATATTAAAAAATTAAACTTTGTATTATTACTCAAATTCAGAACTAATGACTGAGGTAATAAAATCAGTAAAATAGGAAATCTTCTTACAGCACTAGGTCTTACATTATGTGGAACTCCGCCTCAGCAGACAAACTTGACCTGGCAACCCCAAGCTCAAAAAACAAACAAACAAACAAACAAAAAAAATGTTAGATTTGCTAACTGTTGTGCTCATTGGCCACTATTAGCTACATAAAATATGACATGAATGTATTTCTCTGCAACACTTTTGCTACAAGTTGTACGGTTCTGTATGTGCAACCAATTTCATGAGGTGCAAATGGTCAGAAATTAACATGAGTAGTAAAACGGGGAACAATATCAATGTATTAAAGCGTGTGGAAGTCCTGCTGGATTTGGAGACTAATGTCTTACTTTCCAAAAGGCCAGTTAGAAATACATGAACAATTTCCTCTGTCATACTCTACAGATCAAGACGCCTTTTGCTTTTGTACATGTACTGGAGTGTCTGTCAAGTATAATTTAGTTTCAGGGCCTCATTTCTTTTTTTTAGTTAACTGTAAATAAATACTTCAACAAGGACAAAGACATGGAAGATTGAGACACAAAATCATATTCTCCAATTCTATGATCTGAATCACTGACTCACAGCTAAAAGGCCAGCTTGATATGAGCACAGAAACAAGAATCTATCATGACACATCGCCAATGTATTGACCTGCGGTGGATCCCTGAGGTTGGACGCCTGCTGTTCTTAAAGTTCACTCAGTTGGCAGTCAGATGACTCAAAAATATCTGGTCTATGCGTTATCTTTTTCTTTGTTACATACCCAAGAGGCTTAGTGCTGTTCTTTAAAGAACTAACCACATCATTTATGATCATAAATGTAAAAAGAAACACACATGGGAGTGGGAAACTTGTCCATCCAGAAGTCAGCTGTAAAACAGGCAGGTCTGGCTGAGAACATGACAGCAGTTCAGCTTTTGGTGGAGAAACACTCCTTACCCTTTAGAAGAAATGTGTGGTAAGTGTCTCTCATTGGTTTTTGAGCCAGGCCATTTCATTCCTTTGACTTACTAAAATTCAGTGTTCCTCTTTTTATGCCGTTGTGCCCTTTGATGTTCCCGTAAGATCACTAATGAGCGATTTATGGTCACATTGACCTGCTCTAATTGGCCTTCGGAGGTTTGGTATTTCAGAGGGGAGTTTTCACGGCCAAATCTTTGTATGACAAAAAAGTAACGACAAACATTTGCTTAAAAAATTGTACACCCCAATGTCTCTGCGTAACTGCGGGTCGTTTACACCCAATATAACAAGACTCTACAACAAGCCAGTGGATGCTTTACAGGGCATTTCATTTGTAAGATCTTCATTTCACTCTCACTTTTTTTTTACCTACAAAAAATCTAATCTGCTAATTCAGCCGTTCTTTAACATTCTCGTTCAGATTGTCTGACATGGAAGTGAGGCCCACTGACAATCCCAATAAACTCTGTAGACATGCAAACCTGCAATACTGTTGAAACAAAGGGAAAATAAAAGATGTCCAGTCTGCGGTTTTGCTTTGACAGGAACAAAAGATGACAAGAGAAAAGGAAAAAAGAAAGAGAGATGCATATATCTTGAGGATTCAGACAGCTAAACCCTCCCTGCACCACTGTTTAAGGCTCTCTGTGCTAAATTTAACATTTTCTTGAAAAGTCCCTAATTTACTAGAACCAAATTTGGGCTACCTGGTGTTATAGTTGTTAAGACTGAATCCTTACAGGAAGAAGAGTTTAAATTAAAGGACTTAATGGAGTTTATAATACATACATTTTCTTCAGGTACACCCTGCCTCCCTACCACAGTCAAAGCACATGCATGTTAGGTTAATTTATCAAGCAAATTGCCCTAAGGTGAAAGGATGTGCATGTCCACCTGTCCAGAATTGGGTGACCACTGCGTTTCTCCCATTGACCTTGGGAGATGACAATAAATTATGACTTGCTAGAATCCAATTTTATGAGTACAGTCGTACCTGACTAAAATATACATATCCAAGCTCATGGTGCATATATTGATATTCAAACTTTAGGGGATCTGTACATCTGCGCAATTTTTTTACTGCCTTTAATTAACCAAGATATTTCAGGGCGGATCAAAGTGATTTAAAATCCCCAGGCAATGCAACTGGTGTGACTTAAAACACAGGGTTTTTTAAAATAAAAAAAAAACTAGACGCTCTAGTTTCTGCCAGGAAATTATTCCTCAAGAGCAAGTCAACAACCAGAACTTTGGGTCCAGCTAGAAACATGGATGTAGTTGTAATGCCTGGAGATGTTCATTGCAGAATGCTAAAAAGAAATCTGCTGTTTTCAGTAACCCCTTATGCGCAATATTGCATCACAAGTTCAACATGAATTCAAAACCTTGACGACACACATTTGACAAACACCAAGTTAAAGTCGTATAAAATTACAATGCATATGCAGATACTCATTTATGGAAAGAACCACAGTCCTTTCGTTGTTCAGAAATACAAATAAGCAGCAACAGTTGAGCTGTCATTAGATTGTACATTCAGATTTTATGGTCCAGTGAAGGGTGAGGGTTAAGCGGTGGCCAAAGGGATTGTTAAGCATGTCTCCGAGGCTTGGATTCCCAAACGTTGACACACACGCCTATGCAAAGCAATATAACGTTCTTTTTGACTGCCTGTGAGTGGCCTTAAGTCGTCTGAAAGCCGGTTAAAGGCAGGATATGTAAAGTTATATGTTCTCCCGTGTTGCACAGAGAAACCAATAAAAGGTTAAAGTAAAACCAGTTTCCTGGAGTCTTTGTCCTTCTCAGCACCTTTAAAGCTCACTGAATCATTTGCATTTGAAAGAACACGTTTGTTTTCTGCGGCTTAGATTAGAAACATAATTAGAAATGTCATATTAACCTTTTACTTAAAGCATCATAAATCTTCTGTTGCTAGTTTTCATCAGTTTTGGGTATCTTTTTTTCCTGAATTCATTCTTTTATGGTATTATATCCCATTATGATCATGTCACATTAAATTAGTCATAGTGGACACTTTCAATATCAATTACAAGTCTAATAATCTTCTGATGGCCGGAAATTATTAAACTCCCAAATGTTTTTTTATAGCAAATACTGGGTCAATTTAATTAGCTTCACATATTTTATAAGCTTTTTACAAGTATATATCATATTTTAAAAATGTGTTCTATTTTTGGATGCAACACTGTTGTTTGTTATAGTCGTTTGCAAATTTTTATTTGTATTACTAATATCAACCTAATTCTATATTTATTTTTTGCAATTTTAGCTGTCTTGAAGAGACTGACGCTAACTTTCAGATATACCTTCCAATATATATTTTTTTAATTTGTAAGTATCCAAGGAATATGTATATTCTGTGGTAATAACAGTCAAAAAACACAACATACTGTTCTAATATCATAATAGTAAAAGAACATTATTTTATTCTAATAGCTATGCACCAACATTAACTGACTGGTTTTTAAAAGCATTATTCAGATAGTAGGGAAATTATATTTTGATGTGGGCATGGTTTGAAATAATATAATCAAAGATATGTTGACAGTAATAAAGAGAATAATTAATATGTATATCACCCTCACAACCTTTACATTTCCTTGATAATTAGGTGAATATTTAAAAATATCCAATTCTTCAGTGAAATATTGCCATTATTTATTGAAATTACCTTATTAGCACCTGTTATGGGATATGTCAATTTCTTTCGTATAGTTTACAAATATGTTTGCAGCTTTTGAATGAACATGAATATTTCAAAGTGACATTGCTCAGATTACACTGCCTCTAATTTTACAACAGGATTTCAAGTTAAATCTGCAAATGTGAAACCTACAGTGCGCCTTGAAGAACAAATCTAGCAATCATTCCCTGTGGGAAATCTGTAGAGGTTTTTACCATCAAAGTAGCTGGTAACTTTAGTTAAATCTTTTCCTATAGAGCCACGCTGACTAAAAAGGTATAATATCCAGTGGTTTCTGGGTTCCTGTTGTCGTGTGATTAATTATTTCTGTGGGACTGCAATGGAAATCACTGTGGCCTATAGGTCACATTTCAGTTTTAAAAGGTGGAGTGGACCTGGATGTAAAGGTCAGCTGTCAGAAAGCCTTTATCCTCCCAAAGCAACTGGTGGCCTGCGAGCAGGATGGGCTGCAGAGGAGAGCGAGATACTCAAAGCGCCATAATGGCGCAACAAAGAGAGGAGTAAACGGTTTCTATGGTGAGACATTGTTGTTAAAATGCTAAAAGCTCCAGGCGTATCGTATCACCGACGGAAATTGCAGAAACCCATGGAGCTTCTTTACCCGAAGAAGAAGAAAAGCAATTTAAAAAAAAAACAACTATTTTCTCACATAATTATGCACAAAAAAAAATGTAGTGAACCCCCTTCACTCTGGTACCTCTAAATAAAACTCACTGCTGCCGACTGCCTTGAGAAGTCATGTGATTAGTCCCAGATGTGAATGATTTAATCTCAGTTGTGTTCTGAGCTTGAGGCTAGGATTTATTGACAAAGGAGGCTGAACGGAAGTGCTTCACTCTTCAGATTTTCTTTCTTCCATCTTCCTTCCACTGTGCAATTATGCGCAGTAGTAGGTCTATGCCACTACTTAAAAAAAGAAAAACGCTCATTTGCGAGGCACTGTATCTCTGTTTGTAAAAGGAAAATATTGACGTTATAAATCCTGACTGGCGTAATATTTGCATGACCAAATCCTGAGTGATAAGTTCATGGAAAGTAAAAGCAACAACCCCGACCCCGACTCCCACACCCGGATGTAGAGGCGGTCTGCCTTTAAAAACCTGTCGACTAATTCGGTTTCATAACAATATAGCAACGCAGAGAAAGTAGTGTATAAATAGCTCCTTCCAAATTTGGAGCAAGCTTCTGAACTTCCTCTCAGATTCCTGGCTTGGGTTGGTATCCTCTCAGACATTTTGCCAGTGCAGATTAAAAGGCCACACAAACACCCCATGACGCCCTTATCACTCTGCACATCCGTGCAACTGTGTGTAGCATGTGTCTTTCTTGTCATGCTAAAGTAAACTGAGGATTAGCAACAAGCTTTCCTTTCCTCTCCCCCCCGCCCCGCCTCGCCGCCCCCATTCCAAATTAAAACGATGAGGAGCCTAGATGTGGCCCCGGCTGCACTCCTCCGCAGAAATAATTAGCTCCCGGTTGGTGCGCGCTCCTCGTGGGACTCCGCGGTGACATGTCCAAATGAGTATTGGCAGAGAGCGACACCAGCTGTGGGTCTCCGACAGGGGGGCTGGGGGGGGGGGGAGACTGCTGTACTGTGGAGCGCTCTGCTCACCGAGCACGACACGATGCCCCTTAAAACCTTTGTTTTTCTTGAGCCCCTGGAAACTCCTGACATCCGAACCTTTCCTGTCAGGTGTTGCAGACGGTGACACGCTGCTTTCCTTCGACCATCCATCCTCATCTAAATGGGCGAGTGTGTGGTACAGATGGGAGGACCACCCCCAGGGAGCTTAACTCAAAAATGCAAGTCACAACCACACCCGTGTCAATTTTATATATATATATATATATAAAAGCCGTGCAGAATTCCCACAGCACCAATTTGGAGGGGCACAAATTGCCATCAAATCCACAAAAGGGGGCATCACTGTTACACAGTAAATGATCCTGATCAAATATACAGCAGCTCTGTGTTTCAGCTGCGGAAACTATTTGTGGATGAGAACTTCAGATAGGGATATTTTTTAGCTAAAAAAACAAAACAAAAAAAACACCCATAGTCTATATTTAGTGGCATTAAAAATACCCACATATTCAGTTTGATACAACGCATCATCAGAAGAAGCAAAAGATCTTAAAAAGCATAAAGGGTAAAGACTGTTGCTCAACACTGCCATCTTGTGGTGATAAAGCATAGGCTGTACAACATTTGTAATCTCACGTTGAGTATTTATTGGAATGTTTTTCAGTTTTTCAATGACTTTCTTTGCACAGTTATGCCTTCAAGTGCAAATACTTTCAAAAATTAAAGAAAAAACCTAAACATGAATCCAAAAGTAAAAGTGCAGAGGCGTAGTTTGGTTATATTTTGGTGACAGGGGCAAAGCAACACAATTGGATGAAAGAAAAGTGCATAAAGTGTGAAATTAAAGTGTCTCTGTGTTTTCGGATCTTACTAACGATCCTGATTGCCTGCAGCTGCTGCTAGTGATTTCTTTCCACGCCATTCTCGAGTCAGTTTCTTAAAGGTGTGCCGCTGCCTTTCACTGTTTTCTTCAAGTGGTGATAGTTGGGAAGGATCTTCATGAGGAAGTCGAGCTGCAGGGTCTGTGGCTGCAAAATGAAACGATTACCGTCTTCAGAGCAAAGCCAACAAGGCCTTTCTCCACCTGAAACTGTGAAACTGAAGGGGTACAGACCTGCGGCTTTTCGCTCTGCACGCGCCGGATGCAGCTTGAGCCGTAAACTACCGTGTTCTCGGGCACGACTTCGCACGTGTTCACCTGGCAGCAGGCGCCGACGATGCAGCCGCTGGTCAGGATCACGTTTCTCCCCACATCGGCTGTGGTTACATAACAAAAAAAGGAAAAAAGCGTCTCCAGAAAAGCAATAGAAAGCAAGAAAATTAAGTCTTGTCCATTTATTAGAATTCAAATTTTGCTGTACTGGCAAATTAAATGTGTGGAACTGTGTCTTGAGATTTTTTTAATAGTGACCAGAGACCAGGTATAGTATCAGGTTTTTACAGGATTCTCTTAAAGACATAACTTTCACATAATCTTTATCTGCTGTGTGTGATTTATTTAGAATGGTCTCGCTCATGATCACTAATGAGTGCTAGACATTAAATAGTTGGCAAAAAAAATGTTGAAAGATAACAAGTACCGTAAGTCTTAGAAGCAAGTAGAAAGTACAGAAGAGGATTGGGGCCACTGGAAAAAAATAAAACAGTTCAGACTTTAATCTCAGAATTCTGAGATTAAAGTCAGAACTGTTTTATTTTTTTCCAGTGGCCCTAATCTTCTTCCGTAATAAAGAACAAAGGGAGCATCTTAAAACTTAAATGAGCAGAATTTATCCACACCCATTTTTTCCTTCGTACACAAACGTCATGTCTATTCAAGCATCCTATCAGATATTTTCTAGTAAATAATTTTTCTTCTCTGTATCTGCAGGTTTTTTTTTTTACACCATCACATTCCAGAGGGAACTCGCATGGCTCTTATTGAGCAACTTTTGTAGCTGCTAAGCTACAGACTAAAATTTGAAATGGCCTAAAAAGTTCAATCTTGGACAACTGACCTTCTTCTCTGTTTGCTGTATCTCTTACAAGGCATGGACCAAACAGCACAGGGGAGTTTTCTTGCCCTTCTTCTTTTCTCTCTTGCTTAAAAGGCCACATTTTATTTACTGTTGCCAAATAGAAGAGGTTTTAAATGCATACCGCAGATTTAGATTTGATGCTAAAGGTAATTTTTTTTTCCTTCCGCTTCACAACACTGCACTGCTTTGTGTTGATCTATCACCTGAAACTATGACATTTCTTATTATAAAGTGACAAAATGTGAAGAGCTCTAAAGGGATGTGAATCCTCTTCAAATCACTGAAAGAGTTTTAGCTACGGTTGGCTTGCAGGCCTTGACAAAACAATATGAACACAATACTCACCTTTGGACTCAATCACATTGTTATCTCCAATTTTCAAAGCTTGGGATACTGAGACAGAGTGAAGGATTTTAAACAGGATACATAAACAAATATACACTTGTTTGCTCTCTGGAGACCCCTGGTGGACTAACTCTTTATTTGCAGCAGTTGAAAGGGCTTTTTTTTGGTTGGTTATTACTGCACAATTAATCGGGTCACTAACATATGCGTGATATATTCAGTAAAGACTAACAATACAGGAGCTGTAAAGGATACCGCAGCCCACTTCAAACACATTATTGGTCCCAATGATCATCGTTTTAGGCTCAACTCCCTCCGAGTCTGGCATTATGTTCTCAGGGTAACTAGGGACACAACACAGATTAAAAACCTCGAACGAATTAAAGATTAAAATTTAAAACTCATCCACACACATATACACCTACCTGTTAATGATAAGAGCCTGCTCCTCTATTAGATTACCCTCCCCAATTATAATGGGCCCTGCCTCGGCTATGATCCGAGCCTTTGGGTGGACGACTGTTCTGGCTCCTGAGAGAGCAAACAAATAAATAAAAAAAATAAAAACATTTTGGTACAACTGTGATGATTGGAGTATAGACGAAACAATGTGTCAAAATAAAAAGGCTCACCAATGGTGACATCTCCTCTTATTTCACTCTCAACGCACACAACAGCTCCAGCTACAATTTTAGCACTAAAACACAGTTCATAGAATAAAAGAAAATCTAATAAGCCGTCAATGTGGTCGGTAAACACAGAAATACATCACCGTTACATCCTTACAATAAAGGTTCTGCGAATCATTTGTGAATTTATATGATTTAATTTTTTTTTCAGACAGAAATTATCACCAAATTAGTCACTTTATATAAGCAGATATGCGTAGATAAAATCAGTTCACATAAATACCTTTTGGCTGCAATAATTTGCTTCGAGTCTGACATCCTTGCGACAGCGAACTGACTGGTCGACAGTTGATTATTAATCCTTCAAAAGTCGAGCACGGAACTATTATGATTGCTAGAAGGGTTGATGCTGCCCTCTATTGTAATACTAAGGTTACTACAAGACAATTTTACTTGTAAAATTCTTATATTATTATTATTATTATTATTATTATTATTATTATATAGATTAATTTCAGTGAGTTAATTAAAACTAAATCAATACTGCCTGGAATATCTTCGTACAGAGTAGTTATATTTAATTTGGTATATTTCTGGCCATTTCGATTAGGACAGCTTACAGTTTAAAAAAAACCTGCAGTTCACTCTGTCAAAAAAATATTAGATTATAACATCAGAACAATTACATTTTTTATATACTGTTATGTTGTCCTGTAGCCATGTTATGACCTACATAATCACAGAAAAGGCTGTTGAAGAACAGATGACCAATAGGCAGCCACAAGGCTGGTGTTGCCAAGAAAAGCATTGCTAAGGAATATAAGGTTTCACAGAATTCTATATGTTTGTTGTTCTTATATAACAATCTTTTTTGTATGTATATCTAATATGAAAAGGACATAAAATATTATGTATGACTACACACTTGCTTGGTTTAAAATAACATCATTGCTGGACAATGTCTCCCATCCCACACAGCTGTTGTGGGAAGCTGGTGCAGAACTGGAGCTCCTTCCATGACAAACCGCTATGACAGACAGAGGAGTTTCATCACAGACCCTTATATTATACCATGCTTTAGTAATGCATATTACTTATGTGGTTTTTAAAAAAGAAGAGCAAACAAACAGCCAAAGTTTGTGCCAGATTTCTAATAAATAGAAAAGGAGTAGTTTGTGTCTGAAGAGGGAAGCGGTAATCATTCTGTTTTAATTGTAACAAAAGTGAAAAATTGTAATGGTACACAGTAAAAAACAAAGTGTCAATTTAACACCTATAGAGTTGAATTTAACTCCGTTTCAGATAACATTTGGTCCCACTCGAAAATAGAGTAAAATGTACTCTATGGCCAGAGTAAAATTTTCAGAGTTAATTTTACTCATTTTAGTGTCAAAATTAACAATTCAGTGAGTCAAATTATTTAAC